>JAHKKF010522637.1:3451-15458 GCA_019740295.1 Labeo calbasu
TTATCAAGGTTTTCTTTTTTTTTTCTTTTTTTTTTAGTATTACCAATATCCAAAAATTATGTTCTAAATATGCCTGCCAAATATTTAATGTATTTCCTAAATGAAAGTAATTATTATTTTTAAATAAATCATGCCACACTGCGCATTTGCATTAGAAAATACATGTAAACATTTAGTATTTAGTAGACATATTCATAAATTTACTGATCAAAATAGGATATAAATAATACTAATATAACAATATAAGTTCATTTATATGAACACCATATGGCAGCTCTGAATAAAAGTAAAAAATGCACAAGGCATAAACTTCACAATCACTGAAAATGTTCCATTATACTTAGTATATTACAGCCATTATTGTTGTCATTGTATGTTTGTCGTTTTTTTGACTACTATGTAAAGCATGTGTATGAAATGTGCTATACAAGTAAACTTGCCTTGCATATGTCCTTTCTAAACTGCCTGAATATGTTTTGTACTTTCAATAAAAGTTGCATAATCAAAAATGTTGATGTCTGATGGAAATTGAGACTTTTCAATCCATATTCATGTCTGAATTAATGCTATAGTGTGACAGTAAGTCTGTCACCATTGAAATATTGATCTTTACCACACATCTCTACCATATGTACATCAAGCTTCTACTACATATATTGTAAAAATGTCAATTTGGTGTAAAGCTGCTTTGCAACGATATGTATCGTGAAAAGCGCTATAAAAAATAAAAAAAAACACTTTAAACTGGAAGGCAACAAGTATTTTTTCAAAGCATTAACATATGGTTTAGTTTAGTAATCTTTTGGGTGTTTGTTTGTAAAAGACAAAGAGTTCATAAGAGACACCTGTGTCTCATATCAAGAAAAGGGTGACAATAGAAAAGATACACTAAATAAGCTTTTAGTCTCATAATTAAACATTCAACAAAATTAAGCCTAGATGCAAAGCAGCTTGTTTGTGATCCGAGAATAGAAAAGATACACTAAATAAGCTTTTAGTCTCATAATTAAACATTCAACAAAATTAAGCCTAGATGCAAAGCAGCTTGTTTGTGATCCGAGAAGTTCCTGAATGTATGTAGTAGTTTTCGATAAAAACCTCACTAAATGAAAAATCAGTTTGCACTTGTAAAGTTCAGAGTCTCTTGTGGTCTTGGAGGTTTTCTGGGGTTGAAATGTTCAACTGCCTGTCTTCTACCATGTGTTCATGTAGCTCACCTGATAAAACATGATATTAACAATATTAGGGTTATGAGTGCAATTCACATGCATGCAAAATGAACAAACATTAGATCTCAAGAGTATCCACTCAAGATATGTCAAGGACCTCTGCTGACTGGTTGCTAAATGCTTCCACATAGCAGAAAAACACTCCTGAATTTAAAACAAAAACAAAAAAAACACAAAAACCAACACACCACCCCAGTGGCTCAGCGGTCTGTGCGCTGTGCCTTTGCGTGGGAAACCAGGGTTCTAATCTCACTCCAGCAAACATTTAATTGGTTTTCACCAATTAAGAAAGACAACACTCCAAAAAAAAGCATTGTCAGTGTGGAAGTGCCAGTGGCTCAGTGGTAAGAGCACGTCCTACCTGAATAGGAGGACGCCGGTTCGAATCCGGTCTGGACATGGAAGCACGTTACAGTTGACAGCCCTGATTGGGAGGAGAAGTGACAGGGAAGACAGGTGAACTGAAGAGAACACCAGATGGTGTTCAGCTCCAGCTGAACTGAGGAAAAGTGGGCAGAGCATATGTGAAAACTCTCAGAAACATCTGAGATGACCATCAGTAGGGGTCATGCCTTACTTAACAAGTTTAAAAAAAAAAAAAATAATAAACTTTCTTCCCTGTCCCCTTTACTCTTCTCGTTCCTTCCTTCTTCATCTTCCCCTTCCCCTGGAACCTCTTCTGCCAGGACTCGATCCTTCATCTGGTCCTCAGTCTCAGCTCCACCACTGCAGTCTGCATTGGCACCCCAGCCAGGAATCGAACCGCAGTCCTCCACATGGCAGACCATGACCTTACCACTGAGCCATTGGCACATTCATATCATCCATTCTTTTTTTTGGGGGCATATCTTCTTTAATCTTATTGGTGTTTAGAAGAAACACCGACCAACCTGAAAGAAATCCCTGAACGGATCAGGATTGGAACCGGGCCCCTCCAAAAACAAGGAGACTGGAACACGTGGATTTGGATGAAGCTTTTTGAGCCAATCATCTGCATCTCCTGAACCACTGGATCCCTTGCATGACGGAGTGGATGAAGAAAAGAGTCGAGACAGGTGAGAGATTTTAATATTGCTTAACAAACCTCCAAGTTGTTTGTTTCAACTTGGCAATTACTAATGACTTTGTTACTTCTAGTCTGTGTAGATTCAAATCTTAAGTACTTTGTATCTCTAGTTTACTCACTGAGGCTTCTGAATATATACATATGGATTTGCTCACCACATGGTCATCATTCAATTTAACACAAACACAAATGTCACACATGTCAGTTTATTTTGTACACACACCAATGCATACAGTTAACAGCCATTAAACATTTCTGATAAAGTGTTGACAGTCTTTCAAATGCCAATGTCACATTAGCACATCAGCAAACACATTAACAAAAAACATGAGAAAACTAGAATCTAAATACAAGTATACAAGACTTCAGGTACAAGTTAGGAAGTTGAGTTTTTATTCAGATATACTTATGACAGGTACATTCAAGTCAGCATTTACTGTCATTCAACCTTGTGTGTACATCTAGGGAATGAAACTAAATAAATGAAATACACTTCATTATCACCAAAGAGGAAATTAGTTTTGGGCTCTAGGAGCAGTTACTTTGACAATACACTGGATCCATAAACAATCAATACAACAATACATAAAGCACTCCCTATAAATACACAAGTCTCTATGCCTACCCGTGCATTAATACAATAACGTTTATTTGTTGTTTAAAACTTTAATTGAGGTAGGTACAAAATATGTTTTTTAAAAAAAAGATGGTCCTACACACTGGTAATCTGTACCGTCTTGCAGAAGGCAACAATTCATACTCAACAATTCTCAGCACATACAATGGGATCAGCTAGAATTTTATGTGCTTTCCTAAGAATCGACTGTTCATATAATGACCCAAGGGACTGATGTTACCTTTGCCATATGGCATTCATTGCATTATGAACTGACCTTGCTTGAACTGTAAGGTTACCAAAGCATATTGTTAGGCCATATCCAATTATGCTCTCTTTATATGATATGCGACAAATTAAATGCAACATTTTATTCAAAATTCATTGCATACTGGATAAATATGTTCAATACGTTTAGGCTTTAGAATAACAGAACAGTAAAGAAAATTTTTAGCTGAAACCGTGCTCCTTCGTCATTCACACAATGCAAGTCAGTGGCTGCCCGTATTTGATAAGCAACAAAACAAAATAAAAATAATTATATCAAGGAAGCCTAAGGCAAAAAGTTATGTCTGGTTCATGTTAATTATTCTTTTGAACCGATTCTTTGTGGTGAACTAGTTGGTGAATTAGTGAACCAGTTCACCGATTCAGACTGAAGTGTCTGAAACAGATCTCGGCTCAAGCAGCTCAAATCTACGTTACTAGTCAAAATTCACTTTCAGACACCTGACAGTCACTCCAACTTGAAATGAGCCAAAATATTGGTGTATCTGATCTTATGGTGAATAAACTCATTCAGCTGAGGAAACTGAGGAAACAGTTTGACTCGGACTGAAGACAGATGAGCCACTGATATACACGTGTGAACCAACCAAATTCTCAATGTTTATGTAAGAAGGTGAGCTGATGAAGACTAGTTTATCCACTTTATATGCTTTAGACATGTAAAACATCCACGTTTGACATCATTATTGGGTGACTTAATATAATTGCATATATGTTACGTCATATGTCATTCATAGGACCTCAATATATCGTCAGGAGCCACAGGTATTAACTGTGTTTCTTGATGCTTTTTTTATTCTCAAAAACTGCAGCTGTTGACTTGCATTGTAGGAATCACCAAGGAGCACGATTTCAGCTAAAAATCTTCTTTACTGCCCTACTGAAGGGTAAAGTCACCTACATGACTTGATTAAAAAAAGGTTAAAATTACACTCAATGCCTTCAATTTATGAATTAGAAAGTTGAGCTTAATTGTATTAAAAGCTGAACTATAATCAACAAACGTGCATCTTTAAAATGGACACCATATACCTCACAAACATTTCATTACACGTGATGTCAAGGCTACTGGCCTGTAGTCAGTGTTCAATGTATTCATACTGATCAGAGCTGTTATAGTGTCCCATAATTTTGTGGTATTGTCATTCTGTGACATTCATAAAATGTCATTCAGTGTAACAATGCTTTACATATTATAAAATCTTTTCAGTCATATTTAGAGCAAGAATCGTTAGATGACATTAAAAGTCTTGTTTTAAGAATCACAGTGCAGCCTCCCAAAATAATTAATTGTAATTTGAAATCTTTACCAATCTTTACTGCTATCCTTCCAACCACTGTTTTACCCATCTGGCCACAAGACGTTTTTAATCATTCATAATATAATAATTTAGTATAATCACATTTTCTTGTATATATTTTAATAAGTACAGGTCAAAATAAGTATGTTGTTTTTACGTAATATATATTCTACTCTAAATGACAGTGGAACATTATTTAAACCATATTTTGACAAAAGTTATTCGAAACATAAAGCAGTCCCTTGCTTAATATGCTTTTTATTCCTATACCTTTGTAAATTAAATTTTACATGGACACCAAATGAAACGTCTTGTCTTTTACACATATAGTTATAGCATATGCATAGCAATATTGCTGGGCAGTTGTGAGACACAGTACAGAAAGTATTGTGACTTCATCTTTACTTTATATTTAATCACCTGATTGACAGCCTGAATGGTGTAGTTTGGCTGGTTAGTATAACCCCATTAGTTAACCTCTGCTGGTATATCATGCCACTACATCTTTTGGTTCTACTTTTGACAACCATTCAGAAGTCGATGTGGAATTTGATTTTAGTTTTATTATTACATTCTAAAGGAAGATATATGTTTTGCCTGATGTTCACATTATTATGGCTTGGGAATAAACAATGTTTATTTCATAAACGTTATTTCATGTTATGATCACAGGTCAGCCCCCCAAAACAATTAATTGTAATTTTAAATCTTTACTAAACTTTACCAATATCCTCCAAACCACTATGTTTTACCCATCTGTCTGCAACAGGTTTTAAATAATTTACAATGTAATAATTTAGTATGATCAAATTTTCTTTTATAGATTTTAATAAGTAAAGGTCAGAGTTAATATGCGGTTTCATTTTTTAAATAAATATATATTTTACGCTGAATGACAACGGAACATTATTTTGGTGAAAAATTACTTAAAACATGAAGTAGACCCCTGCATTTAATATGCTTTCTATTCATACAAAATCACTTTTGTAAATTTAATTTTATGTGGACATCAAAATTGGACGTCTTGTATCTGACCCATTCAGCTATAGTACAACCAAAACAATAATGCTGGGCAGTTATGTGACACAGTACAGAAAGTATTGTGAAATTCGTATATATTTTATACTTTATCATCTGACTGACAGCCTGAGTGGTATAGTTTGACTGGTTAGTTTAACCCCGTTTAGTTAACCTGTGCTGGTACATCATGTCACTAACGTTGCATCTTGTGGTTCTAGTTTAACTAACATTCAAAAGTAGATGCGTATTTTGATTGAATGTTTACATGTAACATGAGTCTACAGGGGTTTTTTTTATCTTACGTTTTGCCACCGCTACGGCTTGGGAATAAACAGCGGTAAAAGTTTTAGTAACGTTAGTTATACAATACAGTTAACGTTATTTCATGTTACGATCTTAGTTCGCTTCACTAAGCGCAGCTATTCCAGTCTGAGTGTTTAAAATGCTTGTCAGTATTCATTTTCTTAACATTTAGCAGTTCCAAATGGTATAAATAATACTCTGTAGTCTCTTACCTCGGTAATAACTCTCGTTGTCATAAAAGTCTGCAGGAAAAAGAAATCCCAACTGCACGAACGGCGCCATACTGTTTTGTTGACGCTCTTCAGAAGACGCTTATTTGGTGGAAGATTGATTACGTCACGCGCTAATCAGCGTGGCTACGGCACAGAAATAACTTGGAAAAGAAAAAATATAATAATAATTTACATAAATATTTCTATTAACAAAACTAAATCTTAATCACCACGTAGAAGCGATATCAAAGTCCGTTTCTGCACATTAAATTCGCTTGCATGACCGGAAGATGGCAGCACTCAAACTTAATCACTGTATATTATTAAAAAAAAAAGTTTTAAAAGTACTTGTTGGCATTTCTTACAACAACTTTAAGGTATTTAAGGATATATTTAACATTTTTTGGATAGCATAATTCTTTTAACATTTTATTGCAATTGCAACATTTCATGTTTTCAAATTTTAGTTAAATAAATGAAGCGATGGAAACAAAATAAGAATAAAAATAACAGGTTTTAGATCCGTTATTTGTATAAATCTGTTAAAGAATAGAGTCTCTTGACAATGGCATTGCATGAGACAAATTACCATATTCATTGTCCAATTTGCAAAGAATAACAAACACTTCATACAACATATTTTTTTTTATTTGTTAAACAAAATTTCTTTCAAAATAAAATGAACACCGCATGATCCTGGCACGAAAAAAAAATCTCATTAAATATACAAAAACCAACTTACCCAGATGTTGACTGTTTGAAAAAGGCTGATGGATGCTGAACATTTACGGTTATCAGGTAGAAAGTGTCGTCAGAGGTCAAATACTCAAGACATGCGATGGGAAACAGTGGCACTTACAGAATGAAATCAGAATCATTCTTCAGTCCAGAAACAAACTGTACATTTAACACAAGTTCTCTTGTGATCCATGAAGTATGAGTATAAAATCCCTGCTGTGTACAGATGACATAGTCCATGTTTGGTTGGGGTCAGTCGCTGTCATGACTCTGGCGGTGTTGACTGACTCGGGGCTCCGCTGCGTGTGCGCAGCTGTGATTGGGCGATGTCTGCTAGAGCTGACTGGATCTTCTCCAGCAGCATGTCTCCTCTGTAAACCACTTCCTCCAGACGGTTCGCAGCTTCCTGGTTCTCCTCTTCCAACTGCCTTAGACTCGCAGCCTGTGAAACAAATTAAGCAACATACAGAGAAAAGGTATAAGATTAGACTTTATTGTAGGGATGTATCAAACTAAGGCATTGCTGTGCTCTTTCCATTTAAAATTAGAGGCAACCACAGAATGGTCAGATTTAGCTTCATGAAACTATGGTTAAATAAAACATCTGAACAAAAGGTGGCGTTTATGGAACAGCAGCAATACAGCACCAGAAGTGCAGTATAAATATTTTATGGTAAAACTGAATACAACAGCTGGGTTCTGGAAGTGAAAATCCTATTCATATTTCATGATTAAAAAACAAAAAAAAAAACAAAACAAGAAAAAAAACATGCTGAAATCAGTGACCAAAGTGGTGTTTTTGTTTGTTTGTTGGTTGGTTTTTACATTATTATATCATTGAGCAGATTTGTTTGCATTTGCTTCATGGAATGAACAGTTCATTGTTTCAAAATAATTTTATTTATAAGTAATAACATAATCTTCATTGTGGCTGTATTTATTTGATCATATATATAGGGGAAAAAAAAACAGTAATATTGTGAAATATTACTGCTATATGTAATATTGGTTTCCTATTTTAATATAATTTATTTCTGTGACGCAGCGCTGAATTTTCATCAGCCATAACTCCAGTCTTCAGTGTCACATGATCCTTTAGAAATCATTCTAATATGCTAATTTATTATCAGTGTTGAAACTTTTGTGCTACTTAATATTTTTTTGGAACCTGTGACACTTTTTCTTTGATGGATAAAAAGTTAAAAATAACAACATTTATTTAAATTAATAAAAAAAATTCTAACAATTTAAGTCTTTACTACAATCCTTTTATCTATTTAACACAGCCTTGCTGAATAAAAACATGAATTTCTTAAAAAAAAAAAAAAAAAAAAAAAGTTTACTGACCCCAAACCGTTGAATAGCAGTGTACACTGTAACACAACATTTCTATTTTGAATAAACTGTTCTTTTTAACTTTTTATTTATCCAAGAATCCTGAAGGAAGTATCACAGGTTCCAAAAATATTAAGCAGCACAACTGTTTCCAACACTGATAATAAATCAGCATATTAGAATGATTTCTGAAGGATCATGTGACACTGAAGACTGAAGTAATGATGCTGAAAATTCAGCTTTAAATCACAGAAATAAATAATATTTTAAAAGTATATTAAAATAGAAAATTGTTATTTTAAATTGCAATATTATTTCACAAAATTATTTTTTTCTGTATTTGAGCATAAAAAAAACTTTTCTTACTGATCCCAAACATTGACAGAAAGAGAGAGATACACCATTATATTTTTTATTAATATTTAGAATAATAATAAAATTATATAAATAATTTATATTTAATTAATATTAACTTTTTTTTTTCACTTTAACTTTAGTTTCAGTAATTTTGTGTTTTTGTCATTTTAGTAGTTTTTTTTATAATGTCTTTATAGTATTAACTTATTTTGCAGTTGTAGTTATTTTAGCACACTAAAATTTGACAGCTAGCTGAAATAAAGTTTTCTATATTTTATTTCAGTTAATGATTACTTTATGTAAAGTCACGAAATTTTTTTTTTTTTACAGTTTCAACTATAATTTGTAGCACAAACGTATTATTTGAAAGGATTTCTTTCAGCACTTTTAAATGCCAGTAAACACAGCCAAAAGTGCCACCCATATGCAGTAGGCTTGTTGGGAAAGGGTGGATAAATTGAGACATATCAGGGGACCAGTCACACTGTTTGTGTATAAACGTACCTGCAGTGCGGCAGTAGATTCTTCACTGGGCAGCGAGTCAATCAGCACGTCAACATCTTTTGCTGTTCTTGCTATCAGTGCTGCAAACAGCTGAGCGTATTCTAGAGGAACACATGAAAAAAATGTCAGTTAAACCACACCACAGCGGTGATGTAAATTTTTGGCACAGATTTGTGCACCTTCTGTGGGGTTGGAGGGCTGGTCTTTGTTGATGGCAGTCTGGATGTTGCTGAAGGAGGCAGGTGGTGCGCACTGCTGAAGGACTCCAATCGCATTACAGAACTGATCAGCCAGCTATAACACACGTCATAGCAAAACATATCAATCACAAAGTGCATACAAGCAACCCAAAATAACAAATCACGTTTGCATTTGGTTTATTGGGTTTGTTTTTGCTCTATAAACATGATGAAAAATATTAAAATCCATTGCTAATATCGTAAAAAATGTGTAAACTTCTTTTAATGTGTACATTTCTTTTAATTGCAAATATGTAATAGTACACAATATATCACTTACAAAAAATATTGTGGTATGTGTCATAAATAAAATTAAAATAACAGTTACAATATTTTATATATTTATTTTTAAAATATATAAACACAGGAGCACACAATTTAACACTATAAAACAATATTGTTGTACATGTTTCAAATAAATAAAAATGTATATATAGTTTTATTTGTGTTGACCGCAATTTTAATTTCTTGAAGCATTTTGACTTACTTCAATTTACTTTGTATAAAATATAATACATTATTTCTCATTTAAAATAACATATTTTTAGTTTAATACAGTACTACCTTCTTTCTGTATAAATTTATGTACAAACTTTAACTGTTTATTTATTCACAACTGCATGCTATGCTAACACCTTCATACGATACAGTCCGTTAATGTAACTTCTTAAACACGCAATCTGACCGCATGTAACAGACGACTGAATGAATATAATTTGTACACTTTGCCCTCTTCTACGGCTTATTAGTCATAAAATTAACATTTAAATGAGTCTTACCGAGTTAACAGCATCCTGAAGCTGCGTTAGCCTGTCCGCCATGTTGGCTCCTCTTCGCCTTTTCCGTTTCCGCCGAGCGCGTTCAAAGCGAGATCACGTGACGCCATACAGTTGCGCCTGCGTACTACTGGTGAAAGGCGCGTTCCACTCAAAAGTTGTTGCATTGTAGTGCAACCGAGGAGCGAGTGACACTTCCGGAGGCTAAACGAGAAGCTTCAGCATGACTCCTGAATCTGATCGCCGCTGCTAGAGCGTGTTTATGGACTGGACTGATCCGGGAAAATGCCACTGAAGAGAGAATGTTTGGTTTTGCTCGTCTTGTCGTGGGTCAATTGTCTGCGCGCTCAGGATGAGAGTGAGTAAACAAAAATATTTTATCAACACTGATGCAGATGCATGCATGTAACACATGACGCTTGCTTGATTTACCTACACAGAAATACTGAATTGATCTTAATTTAATAATGCTAATCAATAACTATAAATATGATATTATTATTAGTAACTAACCAGGGTGATTTCAGAGTCAACTTCAAGTTATGTCAACGTAAACCTCTCACTAAATTCACCCTATTATAACTATATGATGCGACATTAACTATTTAGTCTGTGTGGGGTGTGTATTCATGTTTTCTATAAAAACATTATATAGTATATAATGCAACGCAATAGTGTTTGAAAGATGAACAAATAAACGTTTCTTAAAAAGTCTGATGATGATATTTGAGACTCACCTTTCAACGTGATTTCAAGGATAATCAAGTAAAGCAAAGCTGCTTCAATTCAGTAAGTGTCTTGATATATTGCTAGCAATATCAAAGTTATTGTTGTTTACTTGATATAAAATCAAATCCGACAGCAAAAAGACACATGAAACACTAGCTGAAGGTGGACGTTTGTACAATTATACTAAAAGTTATTTTTACTTGCTAAAAAACCCCAATCATACAACAGAAGGCATGTAGTAGATTGTGTGAAAAAGATTGTGTTAGTTTAGAGGCCTTAAAATCATGTATGAAATATGATACTGTAGGTTTTATAGGGTTAAGAAAACAGTAGATCAGTAGTAAAATACTTAAGTCACTTTTTGATGTTTGCTGATCTCCTGCCTGTCAGGGAAGAGTCTGATTGTTTTTAGCATCTGTCAGTTGTGATTTTGTGCCTCCTTAAAAATGCTGTGGTGGTTTGTAACACTGACGCATTTTCTTTTAGTGATTTTTCCTCTTTTAATTCTCCTCATTCCTGCTTACAATGCACAGATGACAGTGAAACAGAGCAACAATCCATGAGATGCAATTTAAAACTATTTTCACATTCCTGAAGGAGAAAGAGAGAGATTGTTCCAGATCAGTGAAGTGATTTTAGTCTTCAAGATCTCTGCAGACCTCCAAACTTGAACAAACGAACTGTTTGTTAAGCAATTCCTAAAAATGTAGAGCGAATTTTAGAGAAAAACAAGCAAATATCTAGTGGCTTTGCTGCTTATTGCTAGAAATTGAGCCGTATATTGGAATAAAGGAAACCCAAAAATTCATTCCCACATCTGTGTACTGTATGTAAAGGCAGCATCTTGCAGGTTTAGACACAGCAAGAATTTTTGAGTGTAGTTTTGGTGTACGGCAGGTGTGAGTCATTGTGAAATCAGATGACTTGATTATCATGCCAGATTTCATCGTCAGGCAGGAAGTCAGAGCAACCGTGAGCCAACATCTTTCTTCACCAAATCACAACTGTCAAAAGCCACTTCCTTATTTGAAGTGTTCACTGCTGTCTCTTCCAGGCAGTCACTAAAAACTTTTAGTTTAAATGAAAAATACCATGTATATTGATTTCTGACAACCATATACTGTATGTACTGTACAATACTGTATATACTGTACTAATATTCTGACCAAAAAAAAAAGTGTGTGTATATATATATATATATATATATATATATATACACACACACACACACTTTATATATATAATTATATATATATTTTATATATATTTTACACACACTTTTTTTTTTGGTCAG
>JAHKKF010522639.1:0-10408 GCA_019740295.1 Labeo calbasu
TTAACCATTTAGGTTTTTACTGTAGCATTTTTACAGTCTTTTACCATTAAATTCATGGTCATTTTTTACAGTGTTGAATAAGGGTGTTATTTTTGTTTTCTTTGCACACAAAAAGTATTCTCGTTGCTTCGTAAATGGACTATTTCATTTACTATATATACTATTATGATATACTATGTCTTTACTATGTTTCTGGGTCTGGGAGCATTTCAGTTGCTGTGTATGGAGGGTCAGAAAGGTCTCAGATTTCATAAAACAGAACAGAATTTTCATAAATATATCTTCAGTAACACTTTAGTATAAGGAACAATTCTCACTATTAACCAGTTGCTTATTAGCTTGCCTATTCATAACATATTGGCTATTTATTAGTACTTATAAAGCACATATTCTGCATGTCCTTATTCTACATCCCTTATCCTACCCAATACCTAAACTTAACAACTACTAATTACTGATAAGCAGCAAATTAGTAGTTCATTGAGGCAAAAGTCATAGTTAATGGTTTGTTAATAGCGAGAATTGGACCTTAAAATAAAATGTGACCTTTTCCCGAAAGACTGACGTGGGTTTGGAATAACATGAGGGTGAGTCAATGAAAAAGTGTTCATTCTGTGGTAAACTATCCCTTTAAAAATGGACACAGATGAAAATTTATAGCATGTGATGTGAATAATTGATATATAAAGTGAATGCTGGATGGAACAGTTCTGATCATTTGGTCTTTGGAATTTAGACTTTTGAAGAAGAATAACGTATGACTTTTGGTTGCAGCAATGGTATCTTGGCAAAATAAAGCACAATTTGAGTCATTGTTGAGGATATTTTCTAAAACTTTAGACAAGATGTGAGATTTCTAGAGACTTTTAAAAAAGTCTTTTACTTTTTATAGCTTCTGCTTGTATTTTTCTTCTTTTGCAAGTTCTGATTTTTCAGTCCTATACATTCACATCCAGAATGAAACATAATATAGACCTTGAATAAAACCAGAATATTTTTGAGAAACCAGATTCATATTTTTTTTGCAGGAATGGATGCGTTTAAATCATTTCAAAATAATTAGGTCAAGGCAATGGTGAGAAATGTTGCATTGCAGAACTATGCAGAAAATATTTGTGCCATTAATCAAGTTAATTCAACCAAACTGTGGTGAACCACTAGACACCAAACAAGAGAGTGCCTCTGTTTGATGGTTAATGTCTTTGCTATGCTGCCCTATCAGTGAGACAGCGGGAGACACAAGAGCTTGGTTTTCTGTAATGTCTCTGTGGTTATTCTCCACTTCTATTCAATTACTCAGTATTTGTCTATGTACCAAGGGCTCTGATATTTGTGCACAGGTCAGTGTTGTGGACTCCTTTATATACCACTGTATACACCAGAGAAGAGTTCACACAGTGCTTATATTTCTGTGGATCAGGATATGAAAAAACTTGTTGACACAGAGGAGGAATATATTTCAGTGTGAATTTGGACCAAAGGAAAATTCAAATATAAATTCTGAAATTCAAGTAATATTTCAGAAACACTTTAGTATAGGGACCAATTCACACTGTTAACTAGCTAATTATAATTTATTAGTACTTATAAAGCACATATTCTGCATGACCATATTCTACATCCCTAATCCTAATACCTAAACTTAACAACTACTTTACTATTAACAAGCAGCAAATTAGGAGTTTATTAAGGCAAAAGTCGTAGTTAATGGTTTGTAAATACAGAGAATTGGACCTTAAAATAAAGTGTGACCAACATTTCTTGTTTTGTTCAATATTTTTTTATTCAATAATAATAATAACATTTTCTAGCAGACCATCTTGTTTTAAGTCCACTATTTTTTCTGCACATTTTCCACCATTTCCAAAACCCAAATATTCTCTTATTAATATTCACACACTTGTTCACACATTCCGTTCAGCCGCACTTACAAACACACACATCTAAATACTTAAACAGTCTCTTATTTACACAGTCACTCAGTGTGTCATCTTTTCCATGGAACGGCCAGCCGCCCGTACTTGATGAGAGGTAGTCGGTCTGAATTTAATTCAAATCGTGTGGGCAGATGGAGTGAGTGATATATACAGAGACGGTCAGTGAAAGACATAAAAGACAGTGAGAGAAAGAGGGGCTCAAGTCTAACCCTTGAAAAGTATCAGATCAGTCTTCAGTTGCACTTTCTTGGATGATATCCTGAGCCCTCTGTGTTTGTTTGTCTGAGAGTGTTAGAGAGCTGGTTTGTTTGTGTGTGTCAGAGAGGTGTAAAGTCTTCTCCACCCTCTGCTCAGCTGGACAGGAACTCTGAGGCGTCTACACCAGGACTCCAGCTGTTTGGCCCGAACGCCCTCGCATCACACACACACACTCCATTTTATCGTTCTGTATAGAATATATACAGGGTGTCTTATGTTGAGGATAAACACAGGCCAGATGCTATTTACTGAATCTTTATTGTTAAATGTTTGATTACTAACCCTCTGGACAAAAGCCATGAGCGTTGTTTTGTTTGTGTGTGTCTGCGCGTCAGAGAATGTTTGAGCCTTTGTATCCATTGATTTTTCTGATGTAAACCTGTAGGCAACACTTCACACATGGCAAAAACTCTGTAGCTCAAAGAAACATGGAACTCTTTCGTAACACATTCAAATGGTTAGTTTATCCATAAACAAACTTAAACATATGGAAGCCAGTTTCCACCACTGAATAAGAAATAAAAAGGTAATTGCCACTTTTAATCTCACAATACAGACTTTTTTTCTCAGAATTGCATGATATAAACTTAGAATTACGAGTTATACAGTCAGTATTGTGAGACATAAACTTGCAAGTCTGACTTTTTTTCTCAAAATTGTGACATAAAACTCGTAATTCTGACTTTTTTCTCAGAATTGCACGATATGAACTCAGAATTACGAGTTACAGTCAGTATTGTGAGATATAAACTTGCAGTTCTGACTTTTTTTCACAAAATTGCATATAAACTCACAATTCAGACTTTTTTCTCAGAATTGCGAGACATAAACTCGTAATTACGAGTTTAAAAGGTCAAAATTGCGTGATATGAACTTGATATTCTGACTTTTTTCTCAGAATTGCGTGATATAAACTCATAATTGTGAGTTATAAAGTCAGTATTGTGTAATATAAACTCAATTCGTACTTTTTTCTCAGAATTAATATAAACTTGCAACTGCAAGTTATAAAGTCAGTTTTGCTTGATATAAACTTTATAATTTTTTTTCTTGATAAAAAAATTCTAATTTTTTTTCTCATAAATGCGCAATATAAACTTGTACAGTCAGTATTGTGAGATATAAACTCAATTTTCAGATTTTCTTCACAGAATTGCGTATTATAAACTCACAATTCAGATATTTTTTTCTCAGAATTGCATGATCTAAACTCACAATTGCGAGTTATATGTAAGTTTGTCTTGCAATTTGGACTTTATATTTCACAATTACAAGTTTAGACTATGCAATTCTGACTTAATTTCTCAGAATTGCCAGTTTGTATCAGGCAATTGCGAGAAAAAAGGTAAGAATTATGAGGAAAAAGTCACAATTAGCTTTTTTTATTTTTATTCAGTGGCAGAAATGGGTTTCCATGTAAACTTGTGTTTGCTATACAGTGAAAATGATCATTTACACAGCCAAACTCCAAAAAGGACCAAAAGCACCATACAAGTCATTAGCAGTTGCTGTTTCGGTCATGTGAAATACAGAAACTAATATTGTGTTTGCCTTATAACATACAAGCCATATTTAAAAACGTATATATTTTGTGGTCTTTTTTTCTCCGTTTTAGACCTTGGTTGTGTAAATCAGCAACCACTTTCATTGTATGCAAAAGTACAGCTTGGACATTCTAATGACATATTTTTGTGATTTACACAAGAAGTAAATAATATTAGTCAGAATGACATGATGATGAATAAATGATCACTTTAATTTCTGTAATGCAACATAATAATGTTGGGTGGGATTTTAAGTTTTAATCAAATGGGAGCAGCTGAAACATTAGGCTATGATGTTATTCCTTAAAGCTGCACTAATCAACTTCTGAAGAACTTTAACCTCTCTATCGCCATCTGTGCTTAAAACATAAAACTGCAAGTTACTAATGAAGTTTTTTTTTCTTTTCATTTCTTTTTTATCAGTTGTGATTCGGGACTGCGTTTCAGCGTGGATGAATCTGATGGTTTAAATCTGATTAACCTGATGCCTGTGATCAGAGCAGATATGTCATTCAACAAAATGAGACCCACTGACAGTAAGGAAGTCCTGCACTATTGTCTGAACAAGTAACTAGCATATCTAACACCATACTACAGACGCAAACACAAAAGAATGAATGATGTAAACTTGAAATGTCCTGCCAAATGTGATCCTGACCACCCAAAATGTAAATTGGTCTCATACTCACTCAATAATGGAATTTTGTTCATTTTTAGAGAAAAAAAAACATTTTGTAGTGCAGCGTTAATATTTGTTTTCTCTGTCTAAGCTGCCTGAATTACATTAGCAGAAATGAAAAATCATTTTGGAGGTATGGAAAGTATTAACTTTACTTTCTTTAGTTACATTTTAATGGAAGTTCAAATGGAAAATCTTTAGAATATCATGCACTAATGAATCACGCACAAGATGAATGAAAGCAGCGAGAAAGGGGCAAAGTTGATGTCAGGTGTATTATATCTAGATGTTTAATGCATTACAGGTAACACTTTAAAATAAGGTTACATTTGTTAAAATCACTTAAAGGGATAGTTCACCCAAAAATTCAACCTTTTTGGGCCTTGAACATGTTAGTTGCATTGCTGTCTGGGTCAGAAACCTCTTGGGTTTCATCAGAAATATCTTAATTTGTGTTCTGAAGATGAGTAATTAATGACAAAATATTCTATTCTATTAAGTGCATTAGTTAACATGAACCAACAATGAAAAACAATTCTAAAGCATTTATTAATCTTATACAAGGTTAATTTTAACTTGTACATTATTCAAATCAAAAGTTGTGTCTGTTAATATTATTTAATGGATCTAACATGAACTAACAGTGAACAGTTGTATTTATCTAACATTAACAAAGATAACAAAAATACTGTAACAAACGTAATGCATTAACCAACATTAACTAATAGGATTTTTGTAGTGTTACCACATTACAGAATCTCAGTGAAGATGTATTTGTACATTGTATGTTGGTTCACATCTATTTCTGTACAGCATGCCATGTATGTTCTCTTCCTGCCATCTCACGCTCCTCACATTCCCAGGGCCAGCTGTAAGTAAAACAACTTCCTGTCTTGTGTGCTGAGCAGTTCCTGTCCTCTCTGGCTACTCGCCATGCACTCCGACATATCTGTGACCTGCTGTTAACACTCACGCTGTATGATTACAGACACACTCCTCACAACTCCAAACACAAATGCTGTTTGTGTTTCAGAAACCTTTGAGAAAGTCAGAGCTTTTAGTGAACGGCTGAACGGAGCACATTCGTTCACTCATACCTGAGCTATAAAAATAGACTCCTCTGATATCTTCTCCCTCAAGACTGAGGAGCTTCTTGAGGGAGTGTAGTTTTGATATCTAACTAAATAGAGCAGACGAACTTTCAGCGTGCTGCTAGCTATACAGTTTGTGGCCACATCTGCATGACTAAATGAATGTGTAGTGTTTTTCTTTCCTAAGCTTCTGTATTTTCAATCAGTTTTAATTTCAGTCCTCCAATTTCCAGTGACGAACTTTGAACTGTTCAATGTTTGGTTTGTTTTTCAAGGAGTGTAATTACCATTTGATGAATTTCATTTCAACAGGATATCATTATATGTCAAACCCAGTTGCTCTTCATTCACCTCTCCTCCCCAAACATCATCTGCTCATTTGGCAATTGTGATGTCATGCTGAATAAAATGGAAAGCATGTGTGGCCCACATCATGCCTACAGTAAGTGAGACAACGCAGGGGCAAGAAATGGACAGGCATATGTTTATATGTGTGCGTAGCGTGTTTGGAGCGTTGCGTGCCAAGTGAACGCTCCGTGTTTTGTGGTATGTGGAGTCCGTATGCATTTTTACAGGGCAAGCAATTTGAAATGGCGGATGTGTGAACTGGCATGCAATGAGAACGAAACGCCTGTATAAAATTACACACATGCTTGTGGCCGTGCCAAGCTCCTCCGCAGCCCTGCCAGGCGCCCTGAAAGAGTGGGGGCACAGAGAGGCTAGTGTGTGTGTGTGTGTGTGTGTGTGTGTGCAGGTCAGGTTTTACCTATATAGTGAGGATCAATTGTCTTGGACAGTAAAACATGAAATCAAACACACTGAGAAACACAGTGTTTTAAATGAAAATCGGAATGCATAAATGTTTCCGTGAGAGGATTAGGGGATGGAAAATATATATTGTAATGATTATACTGATGATGATTTGACTAGATAAGATTGTTTAAGAACAATAAGAACAATCTATAAATACTAGATTTTTTTTTTTAAATATTGTTAATTTTCATTGCTCAGATTTTGAATGTTTATTAGCTGGTGGTATACCATTGTTCTACTAACATGTCTGACAAAATATCTAAGGCATTTCAGCAAAAACCTTTCTTTTGTGGAAAACACAGCGATCAAAATTAGAGAACAGTAACCACTGTGGCATGAAAGATTACAACTAAAATTTCGGAGGGTTACAGCTGTCAGAAATTAGTAGGAAGTGTAGAGGCCCTTGCTTTGAATGACTAAATCACATCTGCGGCTGCAGGACATCACTAGTTTCTCACACTACGCTGGTGTGATCTTAGTCCAACCTTCTTCCACTATCTTCCATAGTACGGTAACTAGTGGATTCCTTATCCATAACTTTATCGCTTAGAATTTCCCAGAGATTTTCAATCGGGTTTAGATCAGGATTATTTCAGTGTTTTTATGCTTTACCCATTTTGCAGTATGACTGAGGCATTGTTTTGCGTGAAAATTGCAGGCTGATTTGGAGATGCTTGCAGGGAAGGAACTGCATGTTGCTGAAGGAGGTTCTGATAAACATTTGCATTCACCTGCGATGTAACTGTATAAGAGGCCCAACTCCTGCTGAAGAAAACATCCCCCAAACCATGACACTTTCTCCTCTACCTTTCACTGACTTCTTTACACACTTGGGCTTCTGTATTTCCCCAGTTTGATGCCAAACAAAATGTTTCCCTTCAGACCCAAATAAATTAAACTTGCTCTCATCACTAAAGTAAAATTTGGACGAGTTTTTTCCCTCTCCACACAACATGCTCCTCAGCACAGGCCTAAGCTCATAACCTTTTGATTCTGTCTGCTGATGAAAGTCTTGGTCACCGCAGAGTGCACTTTTAGTCTGACTTCTCTTAAACATGCCGAGACAGATCCTTACCCTGTTCAGCACTGAACTGGCAAGCAATTCCAGCTGCAGTGTTGAACCAATTCCTCACTGACAGTCTCTGCATTATCCTGTCTTCTCATGCATTTGTCTTACATGGATGACCATCAGTTTTGTGGGACTTGAATGAATTAGTGTCATTGTAAACTGGCAATATTTGAGAAATCACAGACTTGGAATGACCAACTTCTCTTGCAATTGCTGAAAGTGTCATCACTTTGGCCTTCATCTGGACAACCTCCTGTCGGAGGGTTTCAGTCACCTTAGAGCGGCCCGCCATCTCGCAATCTCAGTGAATATTGGAGAAATGCTGCCAGTTAAACAGGCTTTGTCATATAATTAATTAAATTAGCACCAGATGCCAGTTTAACACTAATAACTTTGAGGTGTCTGTAAGTGTTCTCTAATTTTGATCAATTCTTTTTCAAATATCTAATTTAAGTTTTTTTATACTGTACTTCAGAATACAATTAATTTATGAAATATGCTTAAAATCTGCCCTTCTACTCCCATTAGGAAAACTTTAAATAGAACTATAAGCAATAACATTGACATTTAGGAAATTGTAAGTTGTTCTCTAATTTTGATCTCCACTGTAAATGGCAAAATTTTGAACACTTATATAGACGCAGTGCACTTGTATTCTTGCTGTTTGTCTGAATTTCTACTACTATATTATATTATCTAATAAAAATAATATAAATACAGATAGAAAAACATACAGAAAACCAAACATATCTGTACTGGACAACTGGATGACTTCTGTCCCATCTCCTGCAAACACACACTGACAGTCTACTACCAAAAGTGTACTACCTACATTCATAAAACATGCTTGTTTTCATCATTTCCATGGTGTATATTTTGAACAATGCAAGATCTATATCATATTCATGACTTAACATTTGATTCTTGTCATCAATTATTGAGAAAGCTGTATTTTCTCTCTGTGCTCTCACAGTGTTTTTTTCTTTTTGTACTTCTGTAGGTGTTTTATTATATATGGAGGTACAGTCAGCTTACACCAATCCTCTGCGGTCGCAGCAAACAACAGAACATGTAATGGAGATCCGGCGAGGGAATACAATGAAATCAATCTTTGTTTTGCCTCTACCATTAAGAAAAACAAAAGTAAACAGAATGCATGGTAAGATAAAGCATAAGACCGAAACATCCTCCTTTAAGCCGTCTCTGTGTTGTTGGGGTTTCTCCTTGTCATCACCTAGAATTATAAACAGCAGAAGTGCATACTGTATGATTAATGTGTTGTGCTCACACACAGCAACGCAAATGACAGATTCTCAGCGAGAGGGAGGAAGAACGACAGAAAGGCACAGAAAATGAGAGAACAAGCTAACACTAGTTCTCTGAACTTAAAACCATAAAGAAAACAACGGTTAAATGGACATTTGTATTAGCATACCGAGCAGCATGCTGAGTTTGAGTTGAACTGTAATTTAATCTCACTTTTGTCCAAAAAAAACCTGTCCATCCAGTAACTAACAATCCAGACACATGTAAGTAACTGCGCTTGGCTGTGGTTCTTGTGTTAACAGTCTCTGAGGGCATGATCACAGCAAAATAAATGCAGAACTAGAGAGAGCTTAGGGATGTGTATGTCTTCTGTCATCATGGAAATACAGCTGCTCATGCTGCTGCTGAGTGCTCATAAATAAAAACTGCTGAAAACCTCAGAAGCGTCACCTTCAAAAGCAGCTGGGCCAATTGTGGTATAATGTCGAATTGTCTGTTACGTTACGCTGTATCCTCTAAAGTATGGTGTGCTGGTGCTGTGAAGGCTCTGTTTCCACCAGTGCACAGCAGGGGGCTCAATCACAGCTCCTTTCTGAAACAGACGTCTGCAGCTGCTCTGTCACATATATTGTGCACATATACTGTGCCCTCTGCTGCTGAACTGCACAAATTACACATGCTGTGTGTGAATGCTTTCACTTTAGCAGTATTAACTAATGTCACAATTCAAAGGTTTTCGACAGAATGCAAAGAGGCAGAATTTTTGAAGCAAAGAGGCAGTGTGTAGATGGGCCTCTAATAAAACTGGACTGTCTATGCAGTAGAAAAGTGATTTATTTATTCATTATAGATAGACGTAGTCATAATGCACTGGACTGTCAGCGGGATACAAAAATTTCACAGAAGTCTGCCAAATAGTGCATTTTGCGTCATCCACTGGACTTCTGCAAAAAAATAAATTGGGTTAACTTTGTGAAATTAACACTGAGAAAGAATGTACATTGTTTTTTTCCACATATACTACCATTGCAACAAAAACAAAAAAAAGTTGCGTTAAATCCGAGAGCTTTCTGACCCTGCATAGACAGTAATGCAACTACCAAGTTCAAGGCCCAGAAAGGTAGTAAGGTAGCTACTCTTCCATGTTCTTACGTACAACCTGGAAGAGAAGAAATTGTTGAATAAAGTTGTTATTTTTGTTTTCTTTGTGCACAAAAAGTATTCTTGTAGCTTCATAAATTTATGGTTGAACCACTGATGTCACATGAACTATTTTAACAATGTCCTTACTACCTTTCTGGGCCTTGAACGTGGTAGTTGCATTGCTGTTTGCTCTCAGATTTCTTTGAAAATATCTTAATTTGTGTTCTGAAGATGAACAAAGGTCTTACAGGTTTGGAATGACATAAAGGTGATTTTTCAGAATTTTCATTTTTGGGTAAGCTATCCCTTTAACCCTCATAATGCATTCAAAACTTTATTTGAATGTATCATTGCATGGAATTTCTAAGAACATATAATCTGAGAATTACCAGTATTAACCTCATTGGAATGAATGGAATTTAACACTTGCTTTTGCATTTAGAGGTTTTACTGCATGCTTACACAGTAGGTCTACTACACCGTTTTGTAGTGGCAACCTGTTCAATAAATGGATTTATATGCTAAATGTCAATATTATCACATTACTTAATATTTGTCACACATTCAAACGTTTTAAAATTTAATAATTCAGCTAATAAAACATCACA
>JAHKKF010522640.1:0-31679 GCA_019740295.1 Labeo calbasu
TTCCCCCATGATTTACTCACCCTTAAAGCCATCCTCGGTGTATATGACTTTCTTCTTTCAGACGAATACAATGAGCGTTATATTAAAAAATATCTTGGTTCTTCCAAGCTTTATAATGGCTGCGAAAGGGCGATGAGATTTTGAAGTCCAATAAAATGCATCCATCCATAATAAAACTCCACACAGCTCCGTGGAGTTATTAAAGGCCTTCTGAAGTGTAAGAAAAATATCTACATTTAAAACTATAAACCAAAATCTCTAGCTTCCGCCTAATTGTCGTGTGCGTTCACAAGAGAGTAGCATTCCAGTGGATGACGTAGGATGCACAGTTGAAGTCAAACGTTTACATACACCTTGCAGAATCTGCAAAATGTTCATTATTTTACCAAAATGAGAGGGATCATACAAAACACATGCTATTTTTATATTTTGTACGAACCTAAATAAGATATTTCACATAAAAGACATTTACAAATAGTCCACAAGAGAAAATAATAATTGAATTTATAAAAATGACCGTTCAAAAGTTTACATGAACTTGATTCTTAATGTTGTTACCTGAATGATCAACAGCTTTTTTTTTTTTTTTGTTTAGTGATAGTTGTTCATGAGTCCCTTGTTTGTCCTGAACAGTTAAACTGCCTGCTGTTCTTCAGAAAAATCCCTCAGGTCCCACAAATTCTTTGTTTTTTCAGAAGTTTTGTGTATTTGATCCCTTTCCAACAATGACTGTATGATTTTGAGATCCATCTTTTCACACTGAGGACAACTGGGGGACTCATATGCAACTATTACAGAAGATTCTTTAGAAGGAAAAACCATGCATTAAGAGGGGTGAAAACTTTTTGAATTTGAAGATCAGGGTAAATTTCACTTATTCTGTTTTCTGGGAAAATAATGTAAACATCTTCTGTAGCTTTGAAGTGCAGTACTAAATGATATATATATATATATATATATATATAATATTTAGGCCAAAATAAGAAAAATGTACACATCTTTATTCTGTTCAAAAGTTTTTACCCCCTGGCTCTTCATACATAGTTTTTCCTTCTGGAGCATCAGTGAGTGTTTGAACCTTCTGTAATAGTTGCATATGAGTCCCTCAGTTGTCCTCAGTGTGAAAGATGGATCTCAGAATCATAGTCATTGTTGGAAAGGTTAAAAATATACAAAAAATGCTAATAAACCACATCATTTGTGGCAGCTGAAGGATTTTCTGAAGAACAGCGGGCAGTTTAAACATGGGACTCGGGAACAACTATCGCTAAACAAAACAGCTGTGAATCATTCAGGTAACAACACAGTTTTAAGAATCAAGTGTATGTAAAATGAATGGGCTCATTTTTATAAGTTCAACTATTATTTTCTTCTGTGGACTACATGTGAAATATCTTATTCAGGTCAGTACTAAAAAAAATGACATGCATTTTGTATGATCCCTCTTATTTTGGTAAAATTAACATTTTGCAGATTCTGCAAAGTGTATGTAAACTTTTGACTTCAACTGTAGGTGAAAGAATATACACCTAGAATGGCTTGAGGGTGAGTAATTCATGGGGTAATTTTCGTTTTGGTGATTTTTGTAATGTCCAGAACTATTGTACTAACTGTGTTTATCTTGCTCTAGGTGAATCTCCACTCTCTGAACACATCCATGTCTGAAGTGCGGCAGGAGCAAGAAAGGCTAGATGAGGAACTTCAGAAGATTTGGTCTGAAAAGACCACCAATCCTGCACAAAGTCAGCCTTATGAGAGCACAGCTGTTTGGGAGGCCATCACGCGTCTGGACAACAAAGTCATCAACAACACAGTGAGACTTAGTGGCTTGGTTGAAGACCATGAACAAGTGACTGAAAACATTAAGGAAATCCAGAACGATTGGAGACGTCTGGACACGAAAATAGTCCAGACTAAGCAGAAAAGCCAGGTTCTTTTTATGGAGACCGGTTTAGAAGTGGAGGCAGCCAAGGTGGCAGTTCTTGACCGCATTAATGAGCTGAACGGCAACATCAGCGCTCTCCAAAACACCGTGCAGGAGATGGAGAGCGATGTTGACTATCTCTATGATAAGTTTCACAACAATACAAATTCAGCAAGCGGGGATTGTGACTGTATCGCTCTTGGAGCATCTGTGAACCAGTTGGAACACACTGTAGCTTATGTTGGGGCGATAGCGAATGAAAATAAGTTGGCCCGTGAGCGCGAGTCACAGGAGAGGTTGGACAACTGGGATAGTGGTGCTTGGATTCCATCCGTGGAAGATTTAAAACTCGGGCTACTGAATGTGCAAAAGTCCCTCGCTTTTGAACAGGAAAAGAGCAGAATGTTACAGCACAATGTGACCCAGCTCCAGGCCTCTCTCCTGGGCAGCCAGCAGAACATCGAAACATTCCAAGAGAACGACAGGGCCAAGGTTGAGAAGATAAAGCATCTACAAAGCACTTTCGACATCTTGCTTCAGGATGCCATTCGTCACTCTGAGATACTGGAGATTTTGCTTGGGGAAGAGGTGTTGGAGTTCATGGCGTTGTCACCAGAGACCAAAAGAAGTTTCTCTATACCAGAATTGAATGAAAGAATCAGAGATATGCAAAAGCAGATCAATGGACACAGTCGCAGCCTAGCCTCTATGCTGAACTCTGCTAACCCTCAGGTGATGGCAGCAGATGAACCCTCAGTGCGCATCAAAAGGAAACGTGGGGATGAAAGGTTTGACCTGTTCGAGGAACTGCCGGAGTACTCTGATAATGACTTCTTGACTTTAGAGAAAATGGTTAAAGAACTTGGAGTTCACGTTAAACGGCTTGAGGAACATCGTTGTCCTTCTTGCTGCAACTGCACTAAGACAGCTGCCTCCGGTGGTGTGGAGATGAAACTGCGGTCTGAGGTGGATACTTTGCGCAAGGACCTTGAGATCCACGTCCAAGTTTTTAACAGCATTTTCAGTAATAAAGAAGGACTTATCGGCTCTGATGTGTCCGTGGATTTGAACCAACTGTCAGCTTTGATGAAGAGAAAGGAAGCAAAACAACAAAACAGAAAACAGAAGAGAGGAGATAACCGAGCTGTTCAGACAGGAGGACGAGTGAATTACCGCAACAAGAGGGATGCGTCACTGGAGTCTGCAGGTAAGGAGATAATTAAACAGAGTACCTTTTACCCAAAAATAAATACTCTGTCATTAATTACTCACTCTCATGTCGTTCCAAACCTGTAAGACCTTCGTTCATCTTCGGAACACAAGTAAGATATTTTTGAAGAAATCCAAGAGCTTTATGACACTGCATAGACAGCAACACAACTGACACATTCAAGGCCCAGAAAGGTAGCAAGGACATTGTTAATATAGACCAATTCAGTGTTTGTAAACGGTGAATGCGGTGAAAATTTTTCAAGCAGTCTTTGGAAACCATGGAATAAAAGAATAAAAAGGGTAAGAGTTTATTCTCGCAATTCCAAGATTATCTCACAATTCTGATAAGAACAATCAGCTTGTCATTCTCTCTTTTGACTTTTGATCCCACACCTTTGGTCTTTTCACACCCCTCAGAATGGACAAACTCGCTATTGTTGAGTTAAATTGAGTTATAAAGTCCAAAATATGAGATATAAATATTTACATTTAAAGAAAATTCAGAATTGTGAGGTAAAATAGGTAAATGTAAAATGTTATAGGTTAAAATAGTATTTCAGGTTGTAACAGTAATATAATGTTCCCTATGAATTGCATATGTGAATATTATGTATACAAATTGTGTAAATTTATGTTTTAAAATTAGAGTAATCATAGCAGGTTTCATCCATTAGTCTGTCTGTTTAAACCTGTGCATTTAGCTTCAAATGGCGTTTGTGATGACGATATTCTATAAAAACGATTTGCATTCTGATTCTGACATCCAAAGGTACATTTTATCTCTTATTCCGTGGATTTTTCATGTTTCACTCCACTTCTTACCAGTGTTTTTCTGCCACCACAAGGCACATATAGCTGCAAGTGACGTAACTATGAGATCTACTCCAAATTGGTCTATAGTCCATGTGACATCAGTGGTTAAACTGTAATTTTAAGAACCTACAAGAAAATGTTTGAGCGCAAAGTAAAAAAAAAAAAAAAAAAACTTTATTCAACAATTTCGTGTCAGTCTTAAATGCGTGTCCACAACAGTACAGAAGAGAAAATTGTTGAATAAAGTCATTTTTTTTTAGTATTCTTTGCATACAAAAGTTTAGACTATTTTAATGGTGTTCTTGCTACCTTTCTGGGCCTTGAACATGGTAATTGTGTTGCTGTCTATACAGGGTCAAAAAGCTCTTGGATTTCATCAAAAAATATTGTCATTTGTGCTCATAAGATGAATGAAGGTCTTAGGGGTTTGGAATGACAGGACGAAGTTTTCATTTTTGGGTGAACTATCCCTTTAAAAAACTAAATCTAACTTTACTAACTAACTTTAATCTAATCTTTACTAGACAGAAAAAATGCGAATGCTATTTGTAATTACATTAGGCATGTAAAATGTTTTTCACATTGAACCTAGAGTAAATGTTAGTAGACATTTGTATGACAAGAGCACCCCCTGTGAAATTAACTTGTAACTGCACTATCATGTCCCCTATTTACTTACCATTATCATTTGATTTCAAACAGTGCTCCCAGATAGTCCAATTATGTTCCTGGCCAGCAGTACAGAAGGTGCTAACGGATCTGGCACAGTACTTTTCGAAAGTGTGACCCTAAATCACGGACAGTTCTACTCATCAAAAACAGGCATATTTTGTGCTCCCACTTCTGGTGCTTACCTCTTTGTGGTGACACTGGACTTTGGACCGGGCCCATCTCTGGCTCAGTTAAAGAGAGGCGGAGAGGTAGTTGCCTCCTTGCGGCAGAACCAGAGGAAGTTGGGTGCACCTGCAACACGTGTCTGCATCCTGCAGATGGAGCAAGGACAGGAACTCCGTCTAGAGCTGGTACAGGGAACTGTAGAGCGCAGCAACCCACAAGACAACACGTTCGCGGGTCTACTAATGCTGCAGACCACCTGAGAACACAAAACAACGTAAAGGTGCAAAAAGACTGCAAGATGGCAAAAAAACCCCAGCTTTTTTTGCATTACTCACCATTTCTCTTTCAGGATCTGAGAGACTAAAACAACAGCTTATGTTGTTGGTAATTGTGACAGGTTAAGACATTGAGTACTGTTTTCAAGGAGTAAGATTTAGATGGTGGAATATAAGGCTACGTTCACACTGCAGGCAAATGTGACCCAATTCCGATTTTTTTGCTCACGTGATTCAGATCTGTTTTTCTCATGACAGTGTGAACAGCACAAATTGTGTGGAATCTGATCTTTTCAACTGCAATTGTGCCACTTCCAGATGTGGTACTAAATCGGACACAGGTCAGATGTTTTGCAATGCAACCGTGGTGTGAACACTCATACTGGAATTCACGCAACTTTTATGTCACTCTAGATTTGGCATGATTCTGCGCTCATGGGGGTCACTTCAAAGATTTTAGATAACCAGCGTTAACACAGTTGCAAAAGGTAGTCAGTGGAAGTACAGCAATGTGTCAGAACTCTTTGCAACTATTGCAATGAATCATAAGAGTATCATAAGAGTTTAAAAACTCAGTTCTCTTCTGTCACATCCTTGTCTTTATTTCTCTGCGCATAATTTAGCTGGCTTCTGCATCAAATCACAAAATAAATAAACGCATAATCGCTTACTTTGTCTTCTGCATTTACTTCTGTATGACGTGCGCTGCGCAAGTGTTGCCAAATCCGCAGTTTGCCAGCGGAACTGAACTACTTTTTCACTGTTGCCGCAGGTTGTTTTTTAACTCCGTGGGTTGAAGCAACGCCATTAACACTATATTTACCCCCCGTAATGCAATTGGGCTTGTTTTGGACTAGTTTTGAGAAGTAATTGGGCAGATCTTGCTGGGAAAACCTGGCAATCCTGTTCGTATTTTTCTATTGCGCATACAGGTCAGTTCAGAACCATGATCTGTTCACACTGGAAATCTGATATTGACCACAGCTATACAAAAAAAATTCAGATCTGAGCAAAAATCGGAATTGAGCACTTAGGCAAGCAGTGTAAATGTATCCTAAGTCTTACATTTGGTTTCAGTGTGACAAGCTTTAAAATACATTTCAAAATATTGTACTTTTTCAGTTCAAACCAAAGAAAAACAACACATCAAAAAACAGAGAAACAAAAATGTGTACTAAAATTATATTTTTAAAAGATTACATGGACAAATATTATACAGAGTATGAGGCCTATTCATAAGGCACCCTTTCAACATGGGGCTGAATGGAGGAAAAAAAAAAATGTTTTTCCAAATTAGACAGGTTTAATATATTACATTGAGATGGGCTGGGTGATACTATGGTAAAGCACATTGAAATATCTACAGGCATATATACAGTATGGTAAAACACATGTGCTATTAACTTACTTCATAACTTATGTGAGAAGGTACATTCTCATTGTTTGGATGAAGAACAGAAGCCATGGGGGATGGATGCAAAATTTCATATTTGGGAAAATGCAGACAAAACAAAAAAGATGAGATTCTTCAAGTAAATGCTTTAAATCCCTTTTAGCCACAGAAAAGCATTTGATATAAATGATCACTTTCTCAGATTCCTTGTATAGTGAGAGCAACTAATGTATACAAATGTATTTTCATATACACCAAATTTAGTGTTTCTCCAGCATACTGTACTGTATGTGAGGTGAGATAATGTTTCCTTTCATAGATCTATTATTTATTTCCAGAATATTTTAAATACTTTTGTAAGCATGTCAGTAGCCCTGGCATATTGTTTTAATCAAGATGCCCTTTTGGCATTTCAGGGCATCCTGTTCCGGAAGTATTATGACAAAGCACCTTAGATGTTATCAAAGCATTGTATATTCACACTTCCTGTCTCAAGGGTCCAGATAGTGGTGTAAAGAATTATTGTGAATTGTTTTGCTACTATTACAAATCACATTGGTCTTTTCAATGGCACGGAGAATAATAAACAAGTATTCTAGAACACAACACTGCATTTTCTAAAGAATAATAAAATTAATTCTGCATGGGAGTTCTGTAAACATGTTACACAACAATAATGTGTGTTTTGGATTGTACCAGCTACCAAAACCGCATTTTGGCAGGCCTTACTGAAATATCAAGCAGTGATGACTAACAGATGTTATAGTCGTACCCTTCACCTTCAGCCACCTCATTAACAAAAACACAGTTCAAACACATGATTCATAATATTGGCAAGGACATATGAGCAGAAAATCACCAAGTCACATTCATCGTAATCCACACCAAAAAATGACCCAGCATCTCTAAATGAAGCGAACTCAGGAATGTACCTATCCCCCAACAAACTACGCTGAGTGAGTTTGGCATCTTTGAAGATGTTCATACTGACGGCAGTCAGTATGAAGACTTTTCTAATGAAAATGAGATGTATTGACAGCTGGTTTGCTTTATGAAAATATATGGTCAAAGGCTTAGTGAAAATATGCACTGGGAATGTTTTCTATTCTAAGGATGTTAAAATGGCATGCTTTGAAAATGCAAACAATATATGATTTAGGCAACAATCATTTTGACACTTGTGAAAAATCAAACTGCATCTACTGAAAAAGCAGCATGCATCTTTTCACCTTTAACCTTCTGTGGGGGACGAGAAAAGAACTACTTCATCCACCTTTTTCTCTCCGTAAGAGTGCGGCCATTTGTAAATTTTACGGGTTTGGCTCCTGGTCTCAAATGTATCCAGCCATTTTTAGCTGCACAAAACAGCTCGTTTCGCTGCTTGATTGCAAAATGGTGTGTCTTACCGTGTTATTTTAATGTATTATCTTAATTATGAACACATTGGTTTGCAGTGCAAACAGTTTAATGCACACTGTTGTTATTCTTATTATTTCCCTATAAGCGATGATGAACAGGAAGTCTCACCCATAGGCGTACTTCTGCGTTAAAGAAAAAGGTGAATAGTTAAATTTGGATTTCTGAATGCCACATATCAGGTCGACAGATACAACAGCTTTTAACTGGACGAGATTATATTGATATAGTTTTGCTCTGTTGTCAGTTCATCTATTACTATAATATATTACACGTCGTACATTAAAATCACAGTATGCTTTACACAGATTCCATGAGAAGTCAACAGCATTTCAACCATATGGCAGGAAGTTTATCCCAGAATCTAAAGACACATATGCAGATAACGTGAGCGTATTTTAAGGCAGTGGGGTTTATGTCAACCTTTCCCAAAACCTCCAGAAGATCCCACTTTACTGTTTCAGTCAGTTGCAGTAATCCAAGTTTGCAATGATACAGCTTTCACAGAAAGCAGCAAACGCACCATTGTCTGATCCAGGAGAGAAAGAGAGCTTGTTATATTATTTCAAAGTTGCGTTAGATGTCACCGTCACCGACTCTCCTTCTCCTCCTCTGTGAAGGGGACAATGATGTCAAAGGCGAAATAAAAACCGCTGATCAGATTTTAATGTCTTGAGATTCCACCATTTTTGCTAAAGTCTTCTTGACTCGTAGGATGGTCAGGCGCGATGCAGGATTGTGGGCCCAGCATTCTGACATCAGCTTTAACATGGCCCTCAAACACTGGGGAGACAAACTCTTATTAGATCGTAAAACACATTTCTCTTCTCTACACACTTTTTCAGTCAAAGCTGCTAAATCTGTAAACATTCTGCAAATATAATCTGTGAACATACTGCCATCTGCTGGATGACTCACCTCATCACTGTTCCATCTGTTGGATACAGTGGGCCGCAGTCCTTTGACACAAACAACCTCCAGCATATCCTCATAAGATGGATCTGATGGCACCATCTCATAATATGGTAGCTGATAGTCCTCAACGATACCTGGAAAACAATCAATGGATGAATTTATTAAAGGGATAGTTTACTCAAAAATTAAAATTCTGTCATTAATTACTTGCTTGTATGTCGTTCCAAAGCTGAAAAACCTTCTTTGAAACACAAATTAAGATATTTTTGATGAAATCCAAGAGCTTTCTGACCTTGCATAGGCAGCGACGCAACTGACACGTTCAGAGCCCAGAAAGATATTAAGGACATTGTTAAAATAGTCCATGTGACATCAGTGGTTCAACCTTAATTTTGTGAATGCATTGCTGTCTATGCAGGGTCAGAAAGCTCTTGGATTTCATCTAAAATATCTTAATTTGTGTTCTGAAGATGAGCGAAGGTCTTACGGGTTTGGAACGACATGACGGTGAATAATTGATGACAGAATATTAATTATTGGGTGAACTATCCCTTTAATTACTAATAGTTTAAATTTTGTAAGCATCCATAGCAGGTTTTCATTTTAGATAATTTTAAATCAAATTATAATGTAATAACAGATAACGATAGATCTTTTCTTTTGTATTGTGACATAAATCTAATTTAAAATTATCAAAAAGAAAAAAAAAACATGTAGGGTGGGACTTTGGATGTATCCATCAGTTGTTGATTGGATGGAGGCAGATCTAGGGTGCGTTTCCCAAAAGCATCGTTAGCCAACTATGGTCACAAGTTCTGTCGTTACCAACATAGTTAAACGATTCGGTGTTTTCCGAAACCATAGTTCAAACGAACATTCGCAAACAGCGTCACAAGCTTACATGGTTGGAACTACAGCTCTCCACCTGTGGTTAGAAGCATAGTTCCTTGTTAGTAAGACATACGGACTCATTAAATTATGCTCTTGGGCACAATAAGCAATCTATATCTTTTACTCGATCTAAATATAAATGCATTTTAATCCATGTATTTTTAAGCTTCCTCTGCAAGCAACATTTTTGAATAGTGCGCATGCGCATAAATGCCCACAGAAACCCCGGAGTATGACGTAAGAGGTAACCCGCGATGAATCAAACATAAAATTAAGCGAAATGACATGGAACAAAAGTAGTAAATTAGTCATCAGGTGCCATGTTTAATATAGCTGCATTTTAGAGATCTCTGATAAGTTAAATAGCTTAAATTATTACTCGTGACGTCATTAACAACGGTCCTACATTGTTGAACTAATGTGGTTCAAACGACGGAGATGCGACCATGTTCGGGAAACAGCCATGACTAGCTAGTTCGTTTCCACAACAATGCATCGTACTATGGAGGTTAATGAGCGAATCGTTGTACGGGAAACGCACCCCTGAATGAGAGCCTGCCGTTGATTATAACAAAGGGCCGGGGCTTATGCTGACAAAATGATTGGAGAAGTCATGCACACATCACCAGATTACAAGGTCAAAAAGTGTTAAATTTAACATGATAAATAAAATGCTCACAATAGGTTCCTTAAGATACATTTAGAACATTTATAGGGTGAATTTCCATTTCATGCTGATTGTAAAATGATAGCTTGTATGTGAAAAATCTCAGGTTTATAAAGCAAAACAAAAGAAAGATTTGCCAGTGAATTTGTCTTATAAATACCTCCAGTGATACAGCGTCTGGCCATTTCCCATATGACCAGTCCATAGCTGTAGATGTCCGCCATGATGTAGGCCTGGAAGTGGTTCTTATTTAGAGTCTCATCCAGGACCTCTGGAGCCATATAGCGCCGGGTGCCCATTCGTGTGCTCAGTGGGATGTCCACTTCATTTGTGTCACTGAGACAAAAAAAAAAAAAAAAAAAAGTTACTTTCTCAAAATGACTGAAAAAAAACACTTAAAGGGGACCCCAGGTGTTAAGACTTGTTTGGCTTAATATATTGTAAATTATGTAATCCATGACTTAGGCTATTTAAAAAATCCACATTGTTTTATGCATATTTTGGACTATGGGGGGGCGCCATTTTTCCATTACGCAACATGATTGCACATTTATGTTGAGATTAATGTGTTAAATATAAAAATTTTAATATAGAATTATTAATTGATTTACATATCTAAAAACTAAAGCTAAAACTGCCAGTGGGTGGCAGCAACTCACTGATTTATTTACTTATTCATTCATTCGAGCTGTTCAAACAGCTGATACATTCAGGAATAAAGCAGGTGACTGTCTGTGTGAATGGGTAATTGATTCATTGACTCACTAGATTCATTTAAAAATGCACATTCATTCATAAACGAAACACTGTGTTTTAATGGAGATATGCAGAGGCTCAGTTGTGACTTGTTTTAAACTATTTTTGTTGACGAAATGGAGCAAAATCAGGCAATACTGTTTCATTCTGACAGTGTAAGTCACTTAATATTAACTAATTGTTTAACTGTTGTATTAAACCAATATCACATTTAAAAACTCCCTCAATAATCATTAAAAGCTGCATAGTGAATCTCCTATTTATACCCTGTCTACACGTCATTTATAAAAGGATTTGTGAAATATGTCTGTGATACATTACTCAACGCTGCAAAAACACATGCTGTGGGGACAAAAAAAAAAAAAAAAAAAAAGATACAGATGGTACAGCATTTGGTTTAAGCCTACACTTACATCCATGGCCCCCCATAGTCCAAAATATGTACAAAATAATGTGAATTTTTTAAATAACTAAATATTTACTACATATTTCAGTAAGAGACATCTTTTACATTATATTAAGGTATACAAGTCTTAATACCCAGGGTTCCCTTTAAAAACAAGCTTAGAAATTGAACATGTAATAAAGCACCTGTTGAATTTCACAGCAAGCCCGAGGTCAGCGATGCAACAGGTGCCGTTTTTCTTTATGAGGATGTTCTTGCTCTTCAGGTCTCTGTGAGCAATGGCTGGTTTTCCCTGCGTGCCGTAGATCTCCGTGTGCAAATGACACAAGCCACAGGCTGCAGAGTAGGCCAGTTTGAGCAGGGCCTGTGTGTCCAGAGTGGTGAACTTCAAATAGTCATACAGAGAGCCGTTCTCATGGTAGTCTGTGATTAGGTACAGCTGCGTAGAGGCTCCAGTGCCATTTATGTCAGCAGCAATGAAGCCTTCAGACAGATCAGAGAGTTGCGTTACGTGGGAAAACATGGAACTGATATACAATTACAAACACAAGAATGAGATTAATCATAAATGACATGAAGTGTACCTAGTATGTTCTCGTGCCTCATGAGCACGGTTTGGTAGATCTCCGTCTCCCTAAACCAGCTGGCTTCCTCTCGAGTGAAGAACACTTTCACTGCTACCTTCTCCCCCCTCCACCGGCCGAGCCAAACCTCTCCATACCTGCCTTTTCCAATAAGACGCACCGTCTGGATCTGTTTTGCAATGGTGCGCTGTACCTGTAAAAAATGAAAATGAACAGTCAAAAAAAAGTGCTCCTACAGACCTACAAAAATCCTACAGTCTGCACTTCTAATTTCTCACCAGCAGAGGGAGCCCAGAGCCACTGCCTGAGGTTTGTGACTGGTTGATGAGATCTTTCAGAGATTCTCCTGCTGGGATAAAGGCCTCGTCCTGCTCCAGGTCTCTGTGGTAGCGCTGCCTCTCTGTCTGCCACTTATACCTGAGGACACAAAATCTTTTTTTACCGATATACTTGACATCTGAGACTCTGTTTTTACAATCAATATGACAGGTAGCTCAGTAAACAGACACTAAAAGGTTAATGTCATAAAGGCAAACTTTTCTATAGTTGTGTACCCAAGGCAAGGTATTGGTAGTCTTGCCCCTACTTGCAGTAACAGAAGTGTTTCTCTTTTGACAACAACAGGCCATGATGTGGGTGGCATGTGTTTTCAAAGGTGCTATGCAAAAACACAGCAAGTATTACGGTTACAGTTCACTGATGTGGAAAAAGTGGGCACGTCACAGGCGGCTATAATATTTAAGAGCTTCCGTGTGTTTTGCTGCTTTACTGTGGTGATGATCTCACCTGTAATAACAGATGACAGTGACACAGATGAGGGTGCAGAAGCACACAGTCACTGAAATAAGGAAGGCCAGCCAGTGAGGGTCTGGTGGTTCTGTAAAGAGATCAAGAGAAAACACATGTCCATCATTAAGGCATTAGGTTAGCCAGGGCTCAATAAGCAGGCTTGCTCAAGTTTTTACTTTGGCAAAGTTAATACATTTTAAAAGCTGAATTTTCAGCATCATTACTCCAGTCTACAGGGTCACATAATCCTTAAAAAAAAATCATTCTAATATGCTGATTTTGTGCTCAAGAAACCTATTATTATCAATGTTGAAAACATTTTTTAAGATGAACAAAGTTCAAATGAACAGTATTTTTTAAAATTATAAATTTTTTGAACAATGTAAATGTCTTTACTGTCGATTTTGATCAATATAATGTATTCTTGCTGAATAAACGTATTAATATCCTAAAAAAAAAAAAAAAAAAAAAAAAAAAAAAAATTTAATGGTAACCATTAACGTGTGTTAATGTATATATTACTGACTCTGCTGAGAAATTATGGTATATGAGGCCAANGAACAATGTAAATGTCTTTACTGTCGATTTTGATCAATATAATGTATTCTTGCTGAATAAACGTATTAATATCCTAAAAAAAAAAAAAAAAAAAAAAATTTAATGGTAACCATTAACGTGTGTTAATGTATATATTACTGACTCTGCTGAGAAATTATGGTATATGAGGCCAAACATTACTAATTGATTTGTCCCAGACAAGCCATTTTTACAATTTTCTTCGCCATCTATTTTAGCTAACTAGATTATATGGTTATTTTGTATATTATATTTGACCCTTGACCATTCTTATACTCTCTATACTCTCATTCCGGCATAATAATCAAGGAACTTTGCTGCCGTACCATGGGTGCAGCAGGCACAATGATATTACGCAGCACCTGAAAGTGACCGGCACTAAGTTTGTGTAGATGTAGAGTTGCAGCCAGCAGAGTTGACGGCTGCGTCATATCATTGCGCCTGCTGCACCCATGGTACGGCAGCAAAGTTCCTTGATTATTACGCCGAAATGAGAGTATAGTTCTTAGACACATCGACCTAGAAAATCGCAACTTTTCATTTTTTGTCCGTCTTTGTACACAACGTAACTACAGAAGAGTCAAGTTTTAAATAGGAAAAATATCTAAACTCTTTGGTCATTTTTGAGCGAGATGCTAACAGTCTAATCGGATTCAATGATCTGTGCTAAGCTATGCTAAAAGTGGTACCGCCAGACCCGGAGATCGGCTGAATGTATTCGAAAACAGTAAAATGCAACTGTTTAACTCTAGGGGAATTGGAAAATTAGCCTATTTTCAAAAAAAGTGGAGTGTTCCTTTAAGTGTCAATTTTTTAAAATTGAGATTTATAAATCACGTGAAAGCTGAATAAATATAAGAAATATAAGAAATACAAGAACAGAAATATAAGAAATTTAAGAAATAAATAAGCTTTCCATTGATGCATTGTTTGTAAGATAGGACGATATTTGGCTGAGATACAACTATTTGAAAATCTGGAATCAAAAGGTGCAAAAAAAAAAAAATCGAAATATTGAGAAAGTCACCTTTAAAGTTGTCCAAATGAAGTTCTTAGCAATGCATGTTACTAATCAAAAATTACATTTTTATATATTTAAGGTAGGAAGTTTACAAAATATCTTCATGGAACATGATCTTTACTTAATATTACTTAATCAATATTAAAATAATGATTTTTGGCATAAAAGAAAATAAAAAATGTATTTTTATTTTTGGCTATTGCTACAACTATACCCATTCTACTTAAGACTTAAGACAGGTTTTGTGGTCCAGGGTCACATATAATGTGTATTACTTGGCAGGCAGTTAGTACTGAAGCATACCCGTGTCTCGAGGCGGTAACTCTGGCTTTAGGTCTCGATTACAAAAGTCAAACTGGCAGCATTCGATGGTTCGACGTGTCTGTGCAAACTGTGAATCCTGTGAATAATCAAATGAGTCAAACTTAGAACATCTGATATTTAATTACATAACATCAAAGCATAAAATGCTTCCAAGAAACATCTCTCCTTACCTTGCATTGAAAGTGAGAGCCCTCATATTTCATACAGCCTGAGCTTAAGATCACATCTCCATTTTCATCTTCTTCAATGATGGCAAAGCACTGCCCATTCGTCCTGTTATGTTTTAAAGAATAGCAACCTACTTAATTATTTTTTTTAAATACATATAAACAAAGCACAAATGTTCAAAAATCACTTGAAAGGTGCCATAGCTTATGACACTTACTCGCAGGTGTTGTTCTTGGCATCATCAGGGCAGTGCCCTGAACAGTGGCAGCTGAGGAAGCGGGCAGCATCTTCTGGAGCAACAGTAGAGTCATCTCCGGGCCTTCTGGAGTCTGATCCAGGCTTTACTCCAGTGCCCTGTAGCACGTGGTCAGGATTCTGACCTGCTGTAAGTGACAAGACAACAACAATCAATGGCCGGCCAGGTGAGCAGAGACACAAAATAACCAGTAAGTGTTAATAAACCCATGCCTGGGGTTCCAGAAACACTACTGTTCAAACGACTGAAATTTTAAAAGAAATGAATACTTTTATTTAGCAAGGAGGCTTTAAACTGTTTAAAAGTGACAGTAAAGAGAAAGAGTGGCATTCTAGAGGATGATGTAGGATGTAAACGTAACGTAAGCTCCGGTGTGAAGAATGGCGGAAACGCAGAGGAGAAAACAAAACAAAACACTGGTCACAAATAAAAAGTACAAATCGCTCTGTAAAGAAAAGGATTTGTACATAAAAAAAGAAAAGAAAAAAAGTATATAATTTTAAATATGGATATTTTCCTTACACAAACCTGATCCCGGGGCCATGTGGAGTACTTTATGATATATTGATGCACTTTATTGGACTTTAAAATCTCAACACCCATTTACTGCCATTATAAAGCAGCATAAAGAGCCAAGACATTTTTTAATATAACTCTGATTGTATTCGTCTGAAAGAAAAAAGTCATATACACCTATGATGGCTTGAGGATGAGTACACCATTGGGAAATTTTCATTTTTGGGTGAACTATCCCTTTAAGAAAAAAAAAAAAACACACTAAAACAAAAAAGCTTTGATACCAGTCTTTCTGCAGTATCTATATACTCAATTTTGTAGCCTGTTCTGGCTGACAGTCAGCCACCATCTCTTGCTTTTACAACTTCCCATCCATCACTCCCCCTCTATAAACCTGCTCCTTTTCAAATCCAGCCCAACTACCATGTACACCCCCTGTATGCCCCTTTCCGTTTCACACCCTCGCAACCATTTATTTTCCTTTTTACTTGAATTTCAGTTCAATAAAGGCGTCTGAGACATGTCACTACTGATCTTACTGTCTTCTTATCATGTCACAGGGCATAAGCATGTACTGCTGTAGCTCTCTGCCGAGCACGACTCCGCTGTAGACGTTCCAGTCCAGACCTGTCCGTAAAACAGCTAATCACTCACAAAGCAGCAGTTTGAGAGACTGGGCGGCAGGGCGACATGGCGCTCTCTTTATCAGCTGCATTCCATCCTCAGATCCCATTACTAGTCTGTCTTATAGAGCCTCCCCGTGCTGCTGATCTTACAATTAGACTGGACTTTCCTCTTGGACTAATTCTATTAGGACTCAGTGATTAAATAGAGAGCTGGCCACGATAAAGGAGCTTCTGTTGCTCCTTGATGCACTGCGTAATTCAATGGATCGCTTACAATGTACATACACTAAAAATGTGATTGATGAGAACATAAAACTCAATATAAACACAGTAGAAGCCTAACAAAATAGGCAGCCTGAAAGAAGGGCTGCTAGAAATATGATCACAAAGAACACACAGTTTTCCAAACGTGTGTAAGCATATCACAGTAGTTTTTGCTTTGCAACAGTTGAATGTCTGACGACAATAGAAAAATTTTATATTCAGCTCTGAGCTGAATTAAATGTAATAAGCAAATTTTTTTTACCATGTTGTGAGTGCTTAAACACATAGAAAAATACAAATACAATGAAAGTCAGTGGGGTCCAATATTTTGGGCCCTATGAAATCATTTTTTTCCTGTGCAAATTTTCACTGGATTCAGGTTTTTTTTTTTTTCTAGACTCTGTTTTAATGATTAAATGACAAAAAATATAAATCAAAGCCCATGTCTAATTAATTGAAATCATAAAACATAAACAATTTAACAACAATTTATTAAAGGTTTAACAAAAATTACATTTTAAGGCCCTATATTTCATAGGGCTTTTTTTTTCTCTCAAATTCAATTTTCTGGATTCCACTTTAATTGTTTCATTCAAGTTTAATAATTATAAACCATAATTTAATTCATTGATTTTATTTTTTTAAAATTAATTTATTATTATTTTTTAGAAATACTGTGTCATGTATTTACATTTTTCTAGTAAATAAATTCTGGTAAATATTCCTTAAAAATAATGATTTCATTTTATTATTAGTAGTATTATTATCATTACATTATGCATATATACATATACATATATTTCTGTCACAGTTTCTTCAAGGTAAACCAAACTTTTATTTTGACAGGTTGCTGTCAAGACCTTTAAGTTTCTTTTTATATGATATGATTTTCTCACAAGAAACTGTAAAATGCATCACGCGCTTCAGCACGTGTGTAGTAAACGAAAACATTCATTCACACAGAGACACGCGGAACGCAGGACACATTTAAATAGTATTTTTGCGGCTTTATATTCAGTATTTATAGTTTTGATTTATTCATCCAAAATTACGCAAATTCTGTTACATTCCACATTATACAGTAAATTACCTTTTTATGACTGGATTCTGTCTGCGTTTTCATAGGGCCCTAAATGCTGTTTTTGACAGCATAAGGGTAATTAAAAGATTTCATTTTTTGAGTGAAATATAACACTCAAAAAAAAAATGTAACCCTCCATATTATGAAATGAGATTCATAGACATAAATTGTTATAATCATTATTGTTGTTTATATAACAACAATTTTTATAATGATATTTACATAAAAAAATAATTTGGATGATGTGGAAAAAGGAAATTGTGGCGATCTCCAACAGCATAATGAGAGTCAAAGACAGAATGCGAGACAGCAAGAAACATTAACAAAACTGTCGATCACAACACAAACAAGACTGCTGGAGAAACACCCTAAGAAAACAGAGCAGATGGAGGCAGTGCAGTTAAATGTCCAGATAAAGTCTGTGAAGCTGCGAGACGCTGCCTTTGATACGCTCGGTCTATCAGAACGATTCTAGACCGCAAACTAAATGACGCACTCAGCCTCTCAAGTGCTCTTGTTCAGGGTGCGGACAGACTCCATATCTTTCTTACTTAAGTGGATCAAACACACCGTCTAATGTAACTTTACTAAACTATAAAAATCAACTCTTTAAGAGAATTACACTGTCTAGACTTAATCTCATTCAACTGCTCGCAAGGGATTTCAATGAGGTCATTTCAGTAATTGAGCTACTCATAAAGCAAATGTAAGAGGTTGTGTGGCCTTGAGCCCAGGCTAAGGGAGACAGTCCCCCCTTTATGACGGCAGATCCTCATGTGCAGGGCCAAGACGGAAATTTTGCATTAGAAGGCTGGACGAGGATCAAATGGGCAAAGCCCCAAAGAGGAACCCAGGGGATCCCTCTCCATCACTCTTTACTCCTCTTCTCCATGCTCTACACTCAGGGTCAGTGACTTTGGGATTAAAGGATCCTTGAAGGATCTGGTTTTTACTGTAACTGAACAAAAATCTATGGGAGTGGCAGAAAGCAACAATGTTAGGATTTCAAAACACTCATGGCCTTCAAAATAGCTGTGAAGCAGTCCTTCTGACTGGGCAAAGGATCTCTGCCCACTGCTGGCTGGCCTGTAACTGGTTGTGGGCGATGATTGATGTGTCAGAGGGACCCATTAGAGCCTCCACATTCACATGTGTGCTTAATTTTGCCGCCAGTTACAGTGGAGTCTGAGGTCTGGCAGATCATCCCCCCATAATGAGCCTCTCTAGCAGATACACACCATTACCCTCTCTCTCTTACAAGGGAAAAAAGAGAGCAAAAGAAGAAAATCCAAAATAGATTTCAGTCTACAGCAAAGCTGAATTACACTGCTTCCCTTCACAGCAATGTATTGTTTCATTGACTATATCCCACTTCACATTATTTTACGTTTAATCCTCACACATGCTACTTAAAAGAGAACTGTGAATTAAATATAGCTAAATGAAGTCGGGAATAAACTGTCTGTGTCATTTCTGGGGTATTTTACACATATTTAATTTGTTCACCTCACCAAATTAAATGCCTGCCTGCATTTGAAACACCAGCTTTCTTCTCCCCTAGGAGGAGTGCTAACCTCATTCACTATTCAATCCAGGTAGAAGTCTACAATTGCTTAGGAAAAAAAAAAGCACTTTGCACTACGGAGGCAATTGAGGACTTTCAGTCGCCAATGTCACCTCTCTGTTTCTTCAAGATTATGTTTCAGAGGTGCAGACACCTGCCTGAAATTACATCTCAGGGGTGCATCTGATGAGCAAGGTAAAAAAGATGTACTATAGAGGTCTTTAACTAGCCGTTACACAACTCTAACACTGAGAGAAACAACAACGCATTGAGAAGTCAAATGTCCTCGCCTTCACGCCGCGTCTCTGGTTTCAACCATCTCCTACTTTTCTGCTCCATCTGTACAAAAATACACCGACAAGGACATTAGACTGATGTTTGATATAATATGAACTCTAAAGGAAAATTGAGCTGTTTGAAAATCTGACTACTGGGCATGTTACAAGACGACTTTTTTTCTCAACTAATTTATCAGAATCAAATATAAGACTTAACCGAAAAGGCCGTAAAAGGAGTAAATTTGCAGCGGTACGTGTTTAATCTTAGTGTGGACTAAATAAGACTAATTCCAAACTTCTCAAACATACATAAACTACAAACACTTTATTTGTTAAATTACAAATTTAGGTAACTTTAAAAAAAATTGAGCCCAATTTATATTAGGTGGCCTTAACTACTATGTACTTATATAAAAAATAGTACAATGTACTTATTGTAATGTACTGTATTGCAAAACACTTTTGCTGCTATTGAGGTGGGATAAAGGAGAAGTCCACTTCCAGAACAAAAATTTACAGATAATGTACTCACCTCCTTGTCATCCAAGATGTTCATATCTTTCTTTCTTCAGTCGTAAAGAAATTATGTTTTTGGAAATTATATTTCAGATGGATTTTTCTCCATAATATGGACTACTATGGTGCCCGAGTTTGAACTTCCAAAATGCAGTTTAAAAGCGACTTCAAAATGCAGTTGTAAACGATCCCAGCTGAGGAAGAAGGGTCTTATCTAGTGAAACGATTGGTTGTTTTCATTAAAAAAAAAAATAAAACAATTTCAATACTTTTTAATCTCAAATACTTGTCTTGCGCTGCCTGAACTCTGTGTATTCTGGCTCAAGACAGTTAGGGTATGTCGAAAAACTACAATCGTATTTTCTCCCTCAACTTCAAAAATCATTTCAAAATCATCCTACATCACTGCAGAAGTACCGACACAGTCTTTGCAAAGTGAACATGCAAACACCCTTAACAAAAAAGGTAAAACAGAAATATAGGATGATTTTGAAGTTGAGTGAGAACATGAGATGGGAATTTTTCGACATACCTTAACTGTCATGAACCGGAAAAAAAAACAGAATTCAGGGAGAGTAAGACGAGATGAGCGTTTGACATTAAAAAGTATATAAATTGTATTATTTTTATAAAAATAACCGATCGTTTCGCTACATAAGACCCTTCTTTCTTGGCTGGGATCGTTTACAACCAGCATTTGGGATTGTTTGAAGCTGCATTTAAACTGCATTTTGGAAGTTCAAAATAGGGGCACCATAGAAGTCCACTATATGGAGAAAAATGCTGAGATGTTTTCTTCAAAAAACAATTTCTTTATGCCGAAAGACATTAACATCTTGGATGACAAGGGGGTGAGTACATTATCTTTGTTCTGGAAGTGGACTTGGGACAGGATTGGTGGTATGGTTAGGTTTAAGGGTGGGTTAAGGTGTAAGTGATGGGTTAACAATGTAATTATAAATATAACTAAAACTGCAAGCATCATTGAAAGGACTCTCGCACCCCGGCTCACCGCTACCCAGTGGCTTTAGGAAAACAGTGAACAGTGAGCAATACACATTTAAAGCGGTAAACATAGAAAGAATATGTCAAAGTTATTTATATGTGCCAAACGTCCTGCTGCCAGCTGGTGGTGCTATGACTATAACTGAACATTGGCATGTCGATGTCTTCAGGCCAGCACTTTGATCAAACATATGACATTTGGGGCAGACTGAACATGGTATGTTTCAGTTAGTGTAAACCATGACATCCTGTCTCCAACATGGTTATAACTGAATATCGGCCTTTAGATGTGTTCAGGCCAGGGCTCTTATCAAACATGTGAAGTTTAGGGCAGATCAGACATTGCATGGCTGAGTTACAACAACAATTTTTCCATGGTGAAACATCGAACTTTGTCAGGTCGCCACTGACACACCCTTCAACAAAAAGTCAAGATGTTCGCAATTCAACATCGCAAAGGGTTTTAGATTACACTGACCAAATTTGGTGTTGATCTGACTAAATCTCTAGGAGGAGGTTGTTTAACTACAACGACTGAAAATGGCAAAAAAGGCACAAAACTTGCTGAGAAAAATCAAAATAACAGACTTCCTGTTGGGTTTCGGGTGACTTTTTTGTAGTTATTAGTGTGTTACATGAAATTTCAAATTTTTTCAAAATTTCGTTCATGAATTTCAAAATGCAGCTCGACGGGAACTTAGTTGAAATTTTATAGGTGCTGTTATCAAGCCAACTGTAAGTACAATGTAAAAACATGCATGTACACAATAAGTGCGTTGTACCAAATGATTATTTAAATGCAAGCACATAGTAGTTAAGGCCACCCAATATAAACTGGGATCAAAAAAATGCTATAAAACAACAAAAAAGATAATAAACTACTTAAGTTCTACAGTCAGTGTGGAACAGAAAGCAAGTAAGCCTTTTGTAATATCTAAAATCTACTAAACAGGGGCTTAAATCTGAAGATCAACAGCACAAAAGGGCCCAAACATTTCCGGAGAACACAGTGTGTTTGGAATAGTTCTTACCAACTAGCAATTGTGAAGTGCCATAGAGGAAATGGTTAATGTGCTAAAAAAGGAAGAGAGAGCGGCAACAATCACTTCAACAGCTTCCTTTAGTGGGGGGCCTCTGAGAGGTTCATGGTTCAGGAGTGAGTCACAACAGGAAAGATGTCTTTTGAACTCCCTGGCATGAGTAAACACACCTCAGAGATATCAGAGGGTGTTCTAACCCCGAGCACAAAGTATTGTTTTACACAGAAGTTCAGAGCTAAAGTATGTTAATACTTAGCTAAAACATAAAGCAGTAGGCTTTTCAACTCAAACTGATTTTTTTTTTTCTGTGCACTATAACCGCTTTCCTAGCAATAGGCTTGTGCTGTTTGCCTTCACAGCTCACTGACTGTCCATGGGCAACCATCAGTTAGTTTGTCTCAGGGAGGGCGTTTTCATTAAACAAAGGTATCAGCTTTCTTTGACATCAGTAAACATCACATTATTAAGCATATGGAAACGTTCAGACGGGCACATATGATTCCTGCCTGGCTATACTGCAATCACATCAAAGCCCCCCAAAAAACAAATAGATGCAAGAGAATGCGAAACTCAAAACAACCAGTGTGTCTCACCTTTAAACTTGTATCTAAGAAAATGAAGGAATTTCCCCTCAACCAACTTTAATCACAAAAACAGCCATCTGTACCTCATTATGTTTAAATGAAAATATAACAATTGACTTGAAACATTACATTGCATTATTTTCTTATCGAATTAAGTGCTTCAATCCAGAGCTTCACAGCATGAAACTTTCTTTGTTAAATAAAATCCTGTCTGTGGAATTAAATTACCTGTGGCATGAGACTATGTTTGAGTCACGGCCATTCTGAAATAATTACAAATACGTTACTACACAACAGTAATATATTTCTTGGTTTCTTCAATTAAACATCTTTAAATGTTTGAGCTTTCAGTATGAAAAGAGTCTGTGTGCATTTGATGAGTACTTAAACTCCCCATTCAGAATTAAATATCACATTCGTGTGTCGTGCTCGCATGTAACAAGCTGCACAGACCAGTTGCAAATAGGCTAGACAAACTTGTATGCTTGAGACTGAGCTTGGCTTATGTGAAGTATGAATATAAGCTAAAGCTACTGTAAATGTACGATGAAGGCAAGGACACAGGTGTGAAGGAAAAGACCCTTACCGCCAGCGCAGAGCCTCAGAAGCAGGCAGACTCCGGCTAAAACCACAGTGACATACATCGTCATCGTCAAACAGCGCTGTCGTAACCTTTGAGGTGAGGATGAGACCAGTGATGATGGTTGCTGATGTTCCTGAATTCCCGGTGAACACTAACGGACAGGTGGACCGATTAAAATTTTGGCTGAAGAGATGCAGAGAATCAGAGGAAAAGCTGCCGGATGATGGCACTAGAAACTTAGAGGTCCTTCCTCATGGGGTCCACGGCACTGAAATTATTAAAACAAACAAAACATGTGATGAGCAGAATGTTCATGCTTACAAACAAAGTCCAAAAATTGCTCTAATCAATAGCTTAATAATTCCTCAATATTATAAGAAAAGGCAAACTTGATTCAGCAGTGCTGTAATTTTTCTTGCTAGCACTGAACATCTTTGCCCCCTTGTTTTTTCTGGGCTTGACCCCTCAACCCGTCAGGCCGGCGCTACTCTTGAATGCTGAAACATGCCCAAATAATTTGATGAAGGATGTTCCGCAATTACCCCGGTGGCCCCTTCCAGCGTTAATAACGTGATGTGTCTGTTCCCTTGTAGGTCTGTGCGTCTCGCTGCAATTAGTGGCCCTGAGCGAAGTCTGTCCTGAGGGGGGGACAAATTAGTGGCAGAGTGGGCCGGTGTCTGTCACTTCTGATTTGCCCAAGGGGGACAAAGAGCCCCGACCTGTGCCCCACTTTCACACATCCCTGACCGGATAACAAGGGAACAAAGCTAGCCTCCGCAAAAGTAAGGGGACAAGATAGCCCTGTAGGCACCTACACAAAAGAGACAAGGAGCTGCTAGGTTAAGAGGTACACAAGCAGCAGGACCAAGCACAACTGGGAACAGTTGAGGCTTGATGCCTCAAAACTTACCAGGTGGCATCACATTCAAACACTTGAGAAAAGAACGGTATAAAGAGGTATGTTAAAAAGTTAGTTCATCCCAAAATCATAAATTACTCACCTTCATGTAGTTCCAAACCCAGAAGACCTTTGTTCTTTTTCGGAAGACAAATTAAGACACTTTTGATGAAATCAAAGAGCTTTCTGACCCTGCATAGACAGCAACGCAACTACCACGTTCAAGGTCCAGAAAGGTTAAGGACATTGTTAAAACAGTCCATGTGATATCAGTGGTTCAACTGCAATTTTATGCAGCTACAAGAATACTTTTTGTGCACTAAGAAAACAAAAATAACGACTATATTCAACAAACGCATACGTGTGGTGCCGCTGATGCAGGGGTTGGCTTTCTAATGTAGAACCTGTATACGCTGTAGCTTATTTGCAAGCACAGGAATGCACATGCATGCTCTGAGGTACTCTAGTGATAGCGCAGCGAAGACCAACATGGAAGAGAAATTGCTCCATAAAAGTCATTATTTTTGTTTTCTTTGCACACAAAAAGTATTCTCATAGCTTCATAAAATTACAACTGAACCACTGATTTCACATGGACTATTTTATCGATGTCCTTACTACCTTTCTGGGCCTTGAACGTGGTAGTTAAGTTCAGAAAGCTCTCCGATATCATCAAAAATCTCTTAATTTGTGTTCTGAAGATGAACAAAGGTCTTACAGGGTTGGACGACATAAGGATGAGAAATTAATAACAGTTTTTGGGTGAACTGTTTCTTTAAATTTGCAAATGTACATAGATATGGTGAGGATACCATATAAGACAAGCACACAAAGTCCTATCAAGAATATGAGGAACAAAACTATATTTCTCAGGAATGAAATATGGAGATAAAAGAGTGGGAAGAGAGCCAACACAGTACAGGAAGACATTTAAGAGGTGTCAGTCACATGTTTTGAAAAAGACCAGTCTTCAGAGGCACATGATCCTTCAGAAATCATTGAAGTATGCTGATTTGGCACTCAAGAAACTATTATCTACGTTGATCTATTATCTAAACTATTATCTACGTTTTATCGCAGCTGTGATCTTTGATGAATAAAAAGTTTAAAAGAACATCCTAAACGCCAAGGAAATGACAGCAATAACTCACATTCTGAAAGTAAAATCAACTTTTATTCAGATGTTTCTTATGCATGAATGGCTAAGCAAGTTGAATCATGTCCTGACCTGATGAAGAAAAAACTTGGATCTACACACACAAAGTGTGGAGAGAAGGACACCCCTGAAACAGCTCACTATACTTCTAATATTAGACAGATTAAACCTACTGGTAAAACTTGGGGACTTTCATGGTCATGCGTCTTCAATGATTCAAATGTAAAGTTGGCAACACCAAGGCTCCAAATATATCAAAAAAAATTATTTTCGCTTTCGCATAGCATTTAACGTTTCGAGCATGCAGGCTCTTCATCAGAAAAGCTTTTGGAGATTGATGTGCGTGCTTTTGTTTGCTTTTTTCATGTGTCTTCAATGGACATTTCACTTCTATTGCTTAAAAAGTATCACAGATCTTAAAAAGCAATATATAAGGCACACCATGTTTCAAAGTTTCATTAGACACTCCTGGAGCTTTGCCCTCTGAAAGGCTTTAATGGCGCCATAAATTTATGTTAGGAGGCTGAATGAATAGGGGTATTGTATGGTGATGTGTAACTATGGTGTACCTTTGCAGTCAACCTTAAGGCCTGGCTATACTTCATTTTCTGCATTCCACTCCATCTTGCGCTCAGCCGTGTCCGCACAACTTTCAAAGTGTACTTGATAAACGCAGAAGGATGAGTTTGACACTTTCCAGTCTCAACATTTCATCTTGCATATGCACTACTGCACACGTACCATCCGTGCGAACACAAAAATTAGGCTGTGTGTATACTTACCCAGTATACTTGGGGCTTTACGCCTTATCATAATTCTCTCTCAATCCCTGAGGAGGGAGCCATATCTGACCTCCTAATGTGCAGAACATAATTCAAAGGTTCCCTTAGGTCAACAAACCAACATAAATGACTGTTCACCAAAACATACAGACCGTTTGAGTGGGGGCTACAACCAGAAGAAAAAGCCAATGTATGATAATATTATGAAACAAACATATCTGTGCAATAAATCTCACCTTGCCTCTTATCACTTCAAACTACAGCCTGCATGACAACCAGAGTGGTCTGGTGTTTGTCTCCCCCTCGCCCCCGCTCTCTTGGCCTGCTTTGGCCCAGGTCTCTGGTCCCTCCTGGGGCCCCTCCTTACAGCAGGGCTCCCAGTACTGGAGGCTGCCTTCCCTCAGTGTCGGCGCTATGCCCGACATGCCTTTCAAGGCCTGCTAGACTGCAGGGCAGACTTTCTGGCTCCGCTGCCATTGTTTGCTTGGCTGCTTTGCGCCTCATCCCAGGAAAGGATTAACATAAGAATACTTAGGCACATTGAGATGTGCCCCACGACCAACTCTCTCTCTCTTCTATCATCCTCACCGAAATCCCACATCTCTTCCTGACACGACACCAATCACTGTCAAGCAGCTGCATCGCAGAGAGTCAGTCAGGCAGAGACTTTAAAGGTAGCACAAGACTGGCGACACAGCAGTGGATCGCAGGAGAAGAACAAAAGTTAATCTGTGGAGCACTTGGGTGCAATATGAGCTCCTTCGGCCAGATTCCTCTGGAGGGGTAATGGGTTGAGACACCATTTCTAGAACAAAGCCCCCAAAATTTGAGCACATTCTGGCTGAGAAGTTAAGAAACTCAGCTCAACAGACTGAGATCGGAACAGCTCGTCTGTGAAACAGGTCGCTGTGATTTTGCCAAGTAAGACATGTTCCTGGATCAACATCTTTTGTTGATCCTGGATCAACATTACTGTCCAAAAATACAGACTTAACCCAGTCCCTACCCCTAAACTTAACCCTAACCATAATTTATTCCTAATATCAGTGGGAAATGATAGCTGATTAACAAGGGTGTAGAAGAATCTGACTCTGATTATAAGCCTAAAACTGACATTTCATGAAAAGTTATCCCTCAATTCTGATTGGTTGATTGAAATGTTGTTCCACGATCAACAAGGATGTTGATTCAGGAACATGTTGTACTTGGTGAAATCACATTCACCCTGTGAAACACTAAACAAATTTGACTAAAGTAGCTGATTTGATCGCTTTATAACTGGACCAATTACCCTAAAAGTGACCTCACAGTCATTACTTTTGCAGTTGCTTTAAAAAAAAAAACAAAAAAAACTTTTGACTATAGCTATTGTCCTGCCCTCATGCCAGTGCATGTCATCAGATGTTGTGAAAGGGAGGAAATGCTTTTCAATGCTTTTGATTAAAGATTACAAGGGCAAATGTATTAAATAAAATGCATGAATGATTATATTTATTTATAAACATGTTGATTTCATGGTGACTTTAATAATTGGTGAGTTCTCCCTAAAGACATTCTGTAATATTATTATACTTTTCTGCTTTTAACTTGAGACGAATAATTTTTATTTCTTGAAATTTATATAGGAACAAATATGGAGATGGAAAAGTCCACAAATTTCCTGGAATTACTGAAGCACCAGAGGTTTATTGCAAATTCATTTTCCATTACTTGCCTCACACATTTCACCAAGAATCTGACCAAGTGGGTGTGCTGGGGTTTGATGAGAGACAGGTTCAGCTTTGCATTATCAGTAAATACATTGCTTCTTTTTCTAAGGGAAAATCATTTTTTCCTCCGTGAAAATTCCTCCCTGAATAGCATCTGCTGAGCATAATTCTGCACTTCAGGTGTGAGAGAAACTGGGTGAGGCTGTTGCTTTGGAAACCAGCCACACATGGATGAACTTTGACCTGTAAATGTATTTTCTTTTCTAAAATGAATTCCTAGATCCAAACATGTGGAAGCCATTTGTTCCAGTCTGGCCATCTCTGATGTAGGGAGAATTTTTATCTACTGTGGTCATGTAATCACCACATGAAAACACACGTCTTGGTTTGCTTGTACTGCAGAGGATGTCAGAAGAAGTGGCATTTTTAGCAGAGGTTTCCTTACCGTACAAAAAGATCCATTTCTGTGAAGCATCTTGGCATAGTGTTTGGTAAGCATGGAGGCTGGCTACAGGTGTCATTCGGATCCAGGTGGCTGAATGTCTAAATGGCATTTGGATTCTGGCATAGTACCTCAAAACCCTGTAAAATATAGAAAAGAAACTTTTATGCAAAGCTGTATTTTGTATTATTATTTTTTGCTATCAAACTTAAATAAACTGCAAAAAATACACGGGTAAAGTGAGTTTATAAAAAAAATAAATGTTTGACTGCATCTTTAAACCAAGGCAACATGAGAATCCAGTTAATAGTTGGAATCAAATCACCCACACTATTTTCATTATCCAGTAAGACTAACCTATAGAAACACTAGAGAAACACTGCTACAGTACTTGTTTTGAAGCATAGATACTCCAGATGAATGAACAAGTGAAAACACATTTGAAAAAGGGGTTGTTTGGTTTCTGTATACGCCATTTCGGGTAGTTCTATCCACGGTAACATCTCAGAATTCAGAAAACCGTGAAAAGTGTGTCATGATGTACCTGCTAATGCCACAGTGTGACCTACAACTAAGCTTAATTGAAAAGATGAATGAGATGGAGGAGAGCAGTTAAAGGGAGTACAACTAAAAAGTGTTTTACCCTCAGTGCATAATGTGGATTTTTTATTTTTGTAATAAATTCACAGTCAAGCAAGTAATTAGATATACAAAACAGACAGTATTAACAGAAAGTGAGTGACTTTTAGATTTCAAAGACTTTGGCAAGCATAACCAGCAACCAAAAATTTCAATACACCATTAGTTGGACATTCTTAAAATTGATCATGTGATTAAATTATTTTTAAAGTAATGATATTATTAGAATAGCAACTTAACAGAAGTATCATAAAATATGTAATCTCTTACATACGCAGGGAAAAGAAGTTGCACATGTTCGTTCATAAGACCTCGGAACACAGTGGCTGTGTCGACGCTTTATGTGAACAAACTGTTTTGTGTTTGTTGGGATAGTTTACATGCATGTTTGTTTTTATAGCCAAATTGCACATTGTTTGAAGAAAACTGGGCAGGATGTGCCCATGCTGAAAAAACAGAAAGGTGTTCATCTGACGCTGTACACCAAATGGAAATTTGCTGTAAACATACTTGACCTCTGGCCATCCCAGATACATACACTACCAGTCAAATGTTTTTGAACAGTAAGATTTTTAATGATTTTTAAAGAAGTCTCTTTTGCTCACTAAGCCTGCATTTATTTGTTCCAAAGTACAGCAAAACAGTAAAATTGTGAAATATTTTTACTGTTTAAAATTCTAAAAATTTAATTCCGAATATATTTTCAAATGAAATTTATTCCTGTGATCAAAGCTAATTTTTTTTAGCATCATTACTCCAGTCGTCAGTGTCACATGATCCTTCAGAAATCATTCTAAGATGGTGATTTGCTGTTCAATAAACATTTTGATTATTATTATTATTATCAATATTTGAAACAGTTAAGTACATTTTTTCAGGATTATTATCCAAAGATCAGCATTTAACTGAAATAAAAAGCTTTTGTAACATTATACACTATACCACTCAAAAGCGTGGAGTATAATTTTTTTTTAAAAGAAATGATAGAAATGTATTTATTTTTTTATTTACTAAGGATTTAAGGTTTTAAATTGATCAAAAGTGATGATAAGGACATTTATACGATTTCAAAAGATTTCTATTTCAGATAAATATGCTGTTCTTCTGACGTTTCTGTTCATAAAAAACATAACATCAACATCATAATAATAATAATAATAATAATAATAATAAATGTTTCAGAATATTAGAATGATTTCTGAAGGATCATGTGGCTGGAGTAATGATGCTAAAATTCAGCTTTTTAATAAACAATAATACAATTTTAAATAAATAATAAACCACATTTTTAAAAATATCTTAATAGAAAACAGTTATTTTAAATAGCAAAAAAAATTCAAAATGTTACTGTTTTTGCAGTACTTTGGATTAAATAAATCCATGTTTGGTGAGCAGAAGAGACTTCTTTAAAAAAAACTTTTGACTGGTAGTGTATGAATTTGCTTCTTCATCAGAACAGACTGCTTCATTAAAAGAAACGTTAGGAATTGTGGGTTGTTTTTTGACCAGAAGCTATGACTTAAAGTTAAAACGTTTTAATGATGGATTTGTTTCTTACTTTGTTTTCTTATACTTCAGAAAACATTAAGTGATGGACTGAAGCCATGCGGATTACTTGTGGATTATTGTGATGTTTTTACCAGCTGTTTGAGCTCTCAGTCTGACGGCACCCATTCGCTGCAGAGGATGTAATGCAAAAATTCTCAAAATCTGATCTGATCTTTGATGGCCTGACGGTGGGTACATTTTTATCAAATTTTCATTTTTGAGTAAACTATTTCTTAAAAAGCATTCTGGCTTTTTAAAATAGAACAAAACAATATCAAAAGCTTATATCTGAAGTCTACCACTTCGACAAAGACAAAAAATGGTGGTATAAACAAGGCCTGGTGTATCAAAGGCATTCCGAGCATTACAACTCTCACAAGATGTTTATTACTTGCCATTTAAACAAAATAAATAAAAAACACAGGCACATGCATTTCAATTATCCGGGTCTCTACAACTAAATGAAATGCCCTAAATAATTTGGTAAAGTATTGTGATTACAAGACCAGACAGAAATCTTTTTGGTTGTCTTTGCACTAACCCAACCCATCACTGAATTCACCCTATCCGGTGCCACTCTAAATAATTTACTCCGATAGCCAAGTGTATTTAAAGCAGATCAATACCATTAAAGGACAGCTGGGGCATACTGAATAAACAGAGACCACTCTCCAGCACTACACCGGCCTCCCTCTGCATAGCTTTATCCAATCTATCTTTATCTGATCTGCCATCACACTAACCAACATTGGCATAGAAAGAGTTAAAGAAATCAATGGCTCTCCCTCACTTTCCTACCATCCACTGGAAGCACAAGCACAGAGGACTCCACAGCCTACAGTAAGCGTTAAAGAAAAGTCTGTTCAATAAAAGCTCAGTAGCGTGTATCAAATGGCTGCGCTCATCTAGGATTAGTTTTCCACCTTTTAGATCGGAATGATACGACTAAATGGTGGGGGTGATACATCAGCACCTTTACGATGGGATGGTGATACATTCGGGGCCAGGTCTGAGGTGGCCGTGTGTGTTTTTCCCTCTTGCTTAGCCATCCTGTCTCCAGAGCGAGTGGGGAAGGGTGGGGGGCTGACTTTAGATGGCGCAGCAGCCTGAGGAACGCAGGCAGGGATGTGAAACCTGATCTATACTGCCTCTTAACCCTCCCGCCCCCACACCCCCCTCCCTCCCTCCCTCCCCTCCAACCTCCCCGCGCTGCCACCTCGCCACA
>JAHKKF010522642.1:0-27648 GCA_019740295.1 Labeo calbasu
TGGTCTACCAAAAGCCTCAAAGGCATCAGGGCTAAAGTGGAGAGAACAAAGACGCAGGTCTTTAGGAAGTTTTATTCATTCACAGGCATCTTCCCATTCTTTTCTCCTCTTCTTATCGCTAGGAAAGCAGTGAAGACTTACACTTCTTCTCTTGTTGCCCTTCGACTAAAAATTGCAACCAATAATTCTTTTTTAACTTAATTTATGTTATTTTAAGCCATAAAAGTCTTAATACCTGGGGTTCCCTGTAAAGAAAGATTTTAATGTTCTGAGTGTGTTTACATAATCCACTAAACTTTAGGGTTTTTTTTTCCTCTTACCCTGTGCTGTGGTCTGCATGGCCGGCTCCAGGTTCTGCATGGTGTTGAGCAGACTGCACTGCAGGACCCGAGCGCTGCAGCTCTCTCCCATGACTCTGACGCACAAATCTTTGTTCACCTGTTCAGGTGTGCAACGGCGTTTATAGAAGCCACAGGCCTGACTCAGCAACCAACTCCTCTCTCGTTCATCAGCTTCCTGCTGGGCACGGGAGATGATCTCACAGCTAGGCTCTGACTGTGTATCCTCTGGAGATGCTACAGAAATACCACCATCAGCATCCGTGTTTAAAGTCAAAGAGTCAAATAAAGAGTGTGTGCAGTCAAGCTTACCACAAGCGCCTTTTCGCTGTCCACAGTCCTGAAACAGACAGGGCACACACCCTCTGCAGCCTGCCTCAGCCTTGCTGCGGTCCGATACGGCAGCGTCTACGGCAGACAGAGCGCGGGACAGAGCAGCCTCCATCACTACTGTTCCTCTATCAGACAGCGCTGCAAAGAGAAGCAGAAATAGATGCAAGTAAAAGTGAGTACATGCCTCAAAACAACCAACACAAAGCAAATCAAAAGAAAACATTAAAAGTAGGTATAAAGAATAATATGAGACATTTAACCTCAGTGGACCAGAAAATTGTGCTGATTTGGTGTTTATGTAAATACAAACAAATACAAAAACTAAGACAGAGACCCAAAAAAAAAAAAAAAAAAAAAGGTAAAAATGTTTTGGTAATGTTACTATAAGGTTTCTGAATGTTTTCTTAATGTTAAAAAATGTTTTACATTTCTTTTGGATTCAAGAACATTCCATTCCATTGGATTCGAGAACATTCCATTTTATGAGTTTGCAAACACAAGAATGTTACTTTTGAACCTTTTCTGAACAATATGAAACAAATAGTAACATTATAGTTTAACACTAAATTGTTTCAGAATAAACATTCCATGAACAATGTATAAAGAACATTTTTGTGCTAATATTTTGAGAACATTATAAAAGAGCAGAATGAACTTTTTATTAACATTACTGGAGAAAACTTTGCCAGAACGTTAGCCAAAGTTCTGAGAATATTCCCTGTTAGACGGGGAGAAAACTAACATTGCACAGAAAACAAGCAGTATTTTGTCAGTAATGGTTTTTCCGTCAAGACAAGTGAGCAAAGTCATGCTCAAAGTAGCACTGTAGACACCAAACACAAAGTTCAAACACACCGATCCACATTCAGTCATCCGCTCTTCTCTATATCCCAGAGAGCGAGACAGACTTCAAAGCTGATTGAGATCTTAATTAACGGCCTGAACTCTGGCCTCTACGGTGACTACGCTAAACTCCTGAACACAGTCTCACTGTGATGGCACACAACAGTCGAGGACTGATTATTACAAACAAAAATAATGCTTTATTGAAAGACGTATAGAGCCTATGTTGAAAATACTTCATATTTACACAGTGGATGAAACCAATGTAATCCATGACTTCATAAAGATGACAGTGTTCAGTTTCAATCAAATGTGTAAATATGTTGTGACAATCTCAGAATGTGACAAATCTGTGGATTCAGAACTGAAAAGTAGACACAGACTCGAAACAAATTTTTTAGAAAGGTTTTAAGTTGGTCAGAAAGTACACACAGTAAAGAAGCAGGCCAGTTTAGATGGAAGAATCTGTAAAATGCATATATTTAAATGTTTTTGAATATGATATATGTGACCCTGGACCATAAAAACAGTTTTAAGTAGCATATATTACTATATTAGTAGCAATAGCCAAAAATACACTGTATGGGTCAAAATTATTGATTTTTCTTTTATGCCAAACATCATTAGGATATTAAGTAAAGATCACGTTCCATAAAGATATTTTGTAAATTTTCTACCGTAAATATATATATATGTAATTTTTTTTTTAATTAGTAATATGCATTGCTAAGAACTTTATTTGGACAACAAGCATTGTTTTTTGCACCCTCAGATTGAAGATTTTCAAATAATTGCATCTCTGCCAAATATTGTCCTATTCTAACAAACCATGCATCAGTGGAAAGCTTATTTATTCATCTTTATAGAATCTTTAAATTGACCCTTAAGTATAAATCTCCAAAACTTATGACTGGTTTTGTGGTCCAGGGTCACATATGCTTATTCAATAACAGTCAAAATGTTTATTCTTAGAAAAACAGTGTGTGGAAAATAATTTACTCTCAGAAGTCAAAGCAAGCTGTTGGAGCTCTGACATCAATGACTACAATCATTGGAATAGCTTTTCATGTTTTGGTTCAAGGTATCGTTTTTTGACAAGATTACTGAAAAGAAAACAGCGTGACCATTACATTTTTTGGTTGTCACAGTGAGATTGCATCTTCTGCATCTACACTCTCAGAAGAAAGGTACAAAGCTGTCACTAGGGCGGTCACTCAGGTACAATACCATAAAAGTACAATATCAATAGCTTTTGAAAGCATACCGCCCTAGTGACACTTCTGTACCTTTTTTCTAAGAATGTAGAATGTAAAAAACAAATACCTGACCTACCTTTAAGTGCACTCTGTGGCATTCTGTACACCTCTCTCGCCGGTGGCGCCCCACCACACCAGCCAATCACCATCAACAGCAGCAGTGACATCACACCCATGATTCCACTTCACCTGTCCACAGGTGAGTCTTCCAAGCGAAAAATGTATTTTCTAACAGCCTTAAGAAGCAGCTCCCTTCACATTAAGGCTTCTCCCACCTACTGGCCGGCTTAGCTTTCTCCCACAATCCCTCTTGGAGGATCTGTTAGTGACAGAAGCAGATGAAACAATGGAAGGGCATGGAGCAGCCCTGCAGATATAAGCAAGAGCACTGGACCTCTCTCTGAGGGGGTGGGCATCAGGGCCAATGCACTCCCAGTTGAATTCATTAAGACGATGAGAGCAAATCACGAGGAACTTGCCAAAGCTGGAAATGTTCTGTGGTGAGAGAAAAAGAGGGGAAGAGAAAGAGAGCTGGATGGGTAGGGGGCGGGTTGTTTGAATTCATTAACGTTATGGAGAGACAGAGAGGAGGGGGGGCGAGAGAGAGAACGAGAGAGGGAGCATCTGTCATTCAGCCAATCTCTGAATGAGAGCATTGTGCTCCTCCCTGAGAGTTCAAAGCGAGCGAATGTGGCGATCACAGGCACGCCGACCTCCTTGATCACTTTCACGCTTTTATGTGCTCCATTAAAATATTGTCAGTTCAGATCATCTCATCTTTCTCAGCTCAGCATAGCCTCATTGCATAAAAAGATACAACATTAAAAAACAACGGCTCATCGTTTGTTTACTCGTTACTGGTCGAGGGTTTGTAGAAAAGGTTGTGTTGTGCTTCCTAATTTGTTAGACTGTCACAGAAGTTGCTTTCCAAATCTTTTTTAAAAACTTTGTCAGTAACATTTGAAAAAGCAAACTGAAGTTTGCTAAAATCCAATTTGTATTTTTACAATAGTTGATAGACAAAAAATAATAAATCATGTACATGGAAGTCTAACTGCTTTTGTTGTTTCATGGGAAGTGCTTGACAAATTTATATTTGGATGAAAGCGAATACTTGACATCCATTTGACTGCATAATAAATGCAAATAAAAATAATAAAACACTTTAAAGCATTTTATCACATATGAAAAAAGACATTATTTATCAAGCTTGTAACCACCTAAATCATTGATTTAAAAAAAAAAAAAAACCTTATTGGCAAATCCAGATAATTTACCATAAAAATATTATGTTTTTTAAGGTTTATGACTGTTAGAGCATCAGCTGTGGTCCGATCTCCTTAAAAGTAGTTTAGAATCACCTGTCTCATGTGTTCAGCAGGTTTTGGGAAGTTTTGAGTTTTCCTTTAGGCTTTATAGGATTTTGGGTATATTTTGGCAAGACCCTTTTCTAAATGACTCCAGAAGGTAAATTTCAACATTTTTTTTGATGATTATTGACCTAGACAGTCCCAAGAATTGTACTGCAATGTTTTTTTTTCCAGATTGAGCAAAAAAATTAGGACTAGTTTGCAAAAGTAGGTTTTGACATCTTCTCAATCATTTAACAAATGATTTGATTGACAGCAGTGGTTCTAGAGGCACAGCTGTCCAGAATGATATGAATATTGTATGTGCCAAAAAACCTGCGATGTACAATCATTTATATCCCTGAATTTTTTTTTTCATATTTTTTTCAGACCTTTGAGGCCATGAGTTGAACAGGCCCACCATGTTTCGTTCCACTTGGCCTCCGTTAACATTGTCTAACAGGTGCTCAAAATTCTTTGGCCAATGGCAGCCATATTTTTTTTGTAGACAGTTGTGGCACTTTGGACCAAGACCGTGTACACCGATTTTCATGTTAATAGGACAAATGGTTGCACAGGTATAGCCATTTGTATGTTTTTTTTCCCCTGGGATAGCACCACCAAGCGGCCAAGCTCCACTTTTTTTTCCTGTGTCCTCAGATTGAGCTCTTCCTTCCCTCTCATTCCATTCAGGAGTTATAGGATTTTAACTAAAAATGCCTTTCGAATGTTTTGGCGCCACTTTGCGACGGTGAAAAAGTTCAACTTTTTTTTTGATGATTATTGATATTCAGGCTCCAGAGAATCTTTCTGCACTGGTTTCAAATCTGAGGTGTGTGTTTTGTCCGGTATGAGCCAAGGATTCCAACGACATTAGCGATTTCATACTTTTGATTGCTGTAGCGCCCCCGTCAGGCCGATTGGGGTGAGCCTTGGTCACGTTATAGGTGGTGTGAGTACCACAATCCCTCCAAGTTTCAAGTCTCTACGACTTACGGTTTGGTCTGCCCGATCAGTTTTACGTGGAGATCGCTGATCTGTGACCATACTAACAATTACAAATGTATATTCATTATAAAAGAAATTATAAATATTTTATTAATTGACATGACTTTCCCAAGTCTAGAAATCATTAATAAATAAATAAAAAACAGTTGTCTGAGATAGTAAATTAAAATAAGAAATATCTTGATTTTTAGTTGTTCTGACTTATTTTAATGCCAGTTTGTGAAAAGTGGCATCTGAGCTTTTATAGAAACTGACTTTATATTTCAAACCACTTTCTAAGTTGTAGATATGTAGTATAGTTCATCACATTAACAACGATCATGCTACATTAATATTTCACAATGGTGTCCGGTTAGTTTTTGTAAGTCACTTTGGATAAAAATGGCTCCTGATACATAAATGTAAATGTTTGAGTCATTATTAAAATAAACACCACTTGGTTTGATATTTAATGCAATGACATTAATACAGGTTTAAGTGTGTCACGTATGAGATGATCCAAGTGAGGCTTAGTGGCCTGATTCATGAAATAATGGCATGTGACAACTGAATGACTGTTCTTCCCTCAAATAAGGCAGGACGTGACAATCAAGACAAAGTGAAACATAAAAGAGCGAATGCACAGCCAGAGGTGCTCTTCAATTCATCAGAGCTATCAGGTTGGTAGCGTTTCTTTGAAGTGGACTCATGACAGGCTTTGTGACAAAGTGTGCAGAGATTAGCGAGTCCAACCAAAGGACAAGACAGGAACACTGTGTAGCGTACGTGTGCTGAGTCTGCAGTCAGGATGAGAGACCCAAATTGGAGTTATCTTTGAGCCAACTGACAGAGAGGGCACGCGGAGCAGCAGGCCACTTTCAAAGTGCTTCACACAAGGCCTACAGTATGTATGTGTGTGTAGCGACTGAGAGAGAAAGACCTCCTTTGAAATACAGCGGCACATAAGAAAGCGTGGATGATGGGCAGAAGACATAAACAAGCTGACATCTAAAAGCCATCACAGTGTGAGCATCATTTAAGGGCTATCCTGGTGAATAATGTTTTTAATATACTGAAAAAAGAAAACAGATCAAAAGAAAAGATGGACTTCAAGAGCAAGAGTCTCCCTATCTCGCGTTCTCCTCCTTTTTTGGCATGCAGAATAAAAACAGAAGCCGACTGTGTGTTCCAGGCGTTCTCAGTGGCCCCTGCACAATGGTTTTGTCGTCCCACTGCCAACTGAAGCACTGAAGGATGGCATGGAAGCAAAAAAAAAAAAAAAAAACAAACAGGCGGCTGGTCTCCATTCATCTTTTGCCCCATTCCCTCCCTTCACCCTGTTGCTCTCTTTGATGTTGCCTGATTAATCTGTCCTCCGCTCCCTTTGGTTTCTCTCAACCCCTTTGTGGTGCTTCACCACTCTCCACGAACAAGGTGCTGATCACAGCACTAAAGGCAAAAGCTGGATTCAAGGAAAAGTTCGGGAATGAGCATGCGAGGATACTTTCAGTATCTGATTCTACAGTGTTTGGTTAGAAAAAGACAGTGAGTCCAGAAAAACGAACAATTACACACAACTTCATTTTAAAGCAATGTTCTGGGTTCATTATGCATTATGATTTATACACAGTACACAGTATAGTGGACACAGTAGAAGAGTGGAAGCCTATGAGCCATTATATTAGGTTTAAAAGCACAAATATGAAGCTTGAATTTTTGTTAAAGCAATAATTTTAATTATTTCAAACCAAAAATGTGTATTTGAGTTGTTAATACTTTAATTTAGCTTTAAATTAATCAAAAGTGCTGATAAATACATTCATAATGTTACAAAAGATTTCAGATAAATGCTGTTCTTCTGAGCTTTCTATGCATCAAAGAAACCTGAAAAAATTCTACTCAGCTGTTTTCAACATAATAACTGTTTGAGCAGTAAATCTGAATATTAGAATGATTTCTGAAGGAAATGTGACTGGAGTACTGATGCTAAAATTTCAGCTTTGAAATCACAGAAAGAGAGACAACTGTGAAATATGAAAAGCGGGATCTGGGTGAAATTTGTTTGCTGAAAACAGTCTGTAATATTGGATTAAAACTGCACAGACTAAGTCTATTATCACAATACTGTAGTCTTAAAAGATGTAATATTTAAGTTTTGTGTCTATAATTGCAGAAAAGAGTCTGTTTTATAATTAATTCATATATTAGAATAACTCTACCATTAAAAATTTAAGTTTTGAGGGTTTTTTTTTGTTTGTTTGAAAGAAACAAATGAATAAATTGATCAATACTGACACTAAGTGCATTATAATCTTAAAAAAGATTTCCATTTCCAATGAATGCTGTTCTTTTTAACTTTCTAAACTTTCTAAATCCTGAACCCAAAAATGTCAGTTTCCATCAAAATATTAAGCAGCACAACTAATAATAAGAAGTGTTTTTTAAACATCAAATCAGCATATTAGAATGATTTCTAAAGGATCATGTGTCACTGAAAATTGGAGTAATGAAGCTGAGAATTCAGCTTTGCATCACAGGAATAAATTATATATTAAAATATGTGACCCTGGACCACAAAACCAGTCACAAGTGTCAATTTTTCAAAATTTATGGAACATGATCTTTACTTAATATCTTAATGATTTTTGACATAAAAGAGAAATCTATAATTCTGACCCATACAATGTATTTTTGGACTGGTTTTGTGGTCCAGGGTCACATATATTAAAATAAAAAATGGTCCATTTAAATTGCAACAATATTACTGTATTACTGCGTTTTCTCGATTAAATAAATGCAGCTTCGATAAGCATAAGAGACTTCTTTCAAAAACATTTTTTTAAATTCAAATTTTTGAATGTATATTGCAAGAACATTATGTAAACATTATGTCTTCCTCTTTATAAACTCTGGTCACTGACAGCATTTTAAAGATTTACTTGTATTTAACCCAGAACATTACTTTAAAAGAAACAGTGGTAACCCAAAGTCATCTGTGGGACAACAACCCAGGCTAGTCACAGAAGACAACATTGTCCTTATACAGTTAAGCTCTACACTAGTTCGGGGGTGTGAGCTGAATCTTTCACAGCCTGCTACTCACTCTCTCTTTCTGCTGTAAGGACGAGCTTCGCGTGTGTCGTTGGTTGAGCCCTGGAACAGTGAAACCACTCTTGTCGTCACAGCCGTGGGGTCTGACGCACGATCGGAGCCAATGAGAGGGCAGCTTGAGTTTGTGTGTGAGAAATTGTTGGCTTTTTCAAAATTACAGGGGACAACAGGGGGAGGTTACATAAAGACATGGCACACACAAAAAAACAAAAACGACACCCAAACAAGACCTTTACAAAAAAAACCTGCGCAACCGTAATGTTGAATAACACACAGGTATTGTGCACTAGTTATGAAACCATTTGTCTCTATTGTCTGATGCTGAGAACAATTGAAAAGTGGGTCAGTGGGCTGAAAAAAAATCTGCTCCCAACATTTCAGTTTGAGCAGTTTTTTCCCAGAGAGTGTTTTCTGCGTGACATGCATGACCCCATTAGCTCATTTACCAAACTTTTTTAGAACACAATCCCAGTGAAGACATCTGTTTAAATTAGATGACTGATTAAAAGGGTTATACTGTATTATAGATATATATTTTAAAATATTTTTCACTTATCTCCACTTAAAATGTTAGTCAAGTTATATTGCACCCAAAAAAAAGACATTTTTACAATAATCTTAAGTGTCCTAAACCTTTTTCCTCCTTCAATACAGTTTGCTAGTATAGGTCTAATATATCTAAGAGGATGGGACTTTTTTCTTGCAATTGTAAGAATTCTCTCAAAATTGCAAGATATAAACGCTGAATTGCTAGATATAAACTCACAATTCTGAAAAAATCAGAATTGCGGGCAATAAACTAAAAAAATGTCAGGATTGTGAGAAAAAAGTTATTCAATTTTTTTATTTTTTATTTCGTGGTGTAAATTCTGAGAAATTCAGAGAAAAAAAAGCAGAACTTAAGAGATTTGAACTGAGAAAAAAATATTTCAAGATATGTAAGAGATGTAAACTCAGAATTATAAGAAAAAGTCAGAATTTTGAGTAAATATTTTCTTTCTGTATTTCTAAGAACTGCAAAAAACATAGTCAAAACTGTAAGATATAAATTCAGAATTGCAAAAAAACAAAACGATAATTGTGAGATAAAAGTTGTAATTACTTTTATTTATTCCATGGCAAAAATAGGCTTGCCACGAAAATAGGTTTGCCACAAAATGTGTTCAGACTGGTTAGACTGAATTGATGTTAAAACCAGTGTTTCCTAACAATGGAATCCATCTGAAGGATAGTGGACTGATGCTTCCACTGACAGAATCTACTGAAGTCTGGTTAGTAAAGGATTTAAAGAAACTGTCTTACCTTAAGATAATCAGAGGACAAACCTACCATCACACTCATTCAATATGCACCTCCACTCCAGACATCATACAGTCACAGCGATAAGGCCACTTCTCATCTGACACAGTAAGCGACACTAATAAAAGACTCTTCATTTCCACCCCACACTTCCCTACAGACACACACACAAAACAAGTTTTTTCTCAGACAGTATAATTAAGTCTTTATATATATAAATGGGTTGGCAAGATGAGAAATTCAAAAAATTTTTAAAAACTTGTTTTAAAAGCATCCATCAGGTATTTTAAAATTTACACTGCGTGTTTATGTTGATTTTATGTAATTAAAAATGGCATATGCACCATTTTTTACAAAAGTTAAGACTGAATGTACATGAAAATGTACAATATATGAAAAATATTAAATATTTTATCCACCTAGATGGCATGTAAACTTACTCTTAAAAATAAATACTTCATTTTAATATATCACACGAAAATAGATTTTATTAGAGTTATCTTTAAATGTAAATTTTAATGCGTTTTTGCAATATTTGGCAGGACATATGCTGAAAACACCTCTTCTAAATAATCTTTGACAAATTATGTAAAAAATGTTAAAAACCATATTATTATACTAAACTAGCTTACTACATTTTATCAAACATTCATTTTTCTGTATATAATTATATTTTTATGAAAAATACTGGTTACGCCAATTGACACACACGAGTTACACCACTTGGCCATGTTGCTTCTACAGCCAAAGAGCATTGTTTGTTGAAGAAATTGACACTGAAAATCAAGCATGACTCAAAAAGTTCAGCTGCATGTATGAGGTCCTGGGTTCAATCCCCAGCATCTCCAGGTGACTGTTAATTACCTATTTTTCAGACTTTTGAACTGTGTGTGTATTCATTACAAATGTCTCCAAACAGCTAACACTTACTACACAAACGTTATCTAGAGCAAAAACATATGTAACTACACACAAACGAAATCTGCCTTACATCTGGGGATGTAGCTCAGTGGTAAAGCGCATGCTTAGCATGTATTCATACACACACACACACACACACACATACCTACCTTAATATTTTAGAAAGGGGATCAATCCCTAGGCTATGTAGATGTCCTCAAAGCTGGCGAATTACAAAAAAAAATGCATTTTAGACGTGTAAAGGACAGTTTGTTCAGTTATTTAATGTTAACTGGTGGTGCAGCATTTGCAGCTACTTTCTCTACTTGCCACTGTCATTTTCAAACCTGTTTGACAAAGAAATGTGTGAAGTGCTGACAACACATTGCTTTATCCACTTATCAAATTGTTATAAAATAAAATAAGTAAACATTACACATCTTATGAGTAGAAAGAGTGTATAAGATGATCTACGTTTTTACCTTCATAATCCTGACGGTACCAACGTTGAGGCCATATCTGGTACCATCAGCCAACGCCTACTTTGGAACTGTGAAGGACAGGATATGTCAACAGCGCCTTCTATCGGACAATGACGGTAGTATGAGTTTTAAAATGTGAATTCATATGATCTGTTGAGTGCTTTTACCTTCTAGCAGAGGTACACACAGTCACTCCAGGAACCTCCAAAAGATGTTTTACTAGAAGCCTAAAGTTCCGCAAATGCATGTGGCAAGAAAAATGAAAATATGTAAGGAAGTTATTAGCGAAATAAATAATTTGGGGTGAAAGCCAGTAAACGTGAAGTATTTGTAAAAAAGCACGTTTCTGGTGAACCCACTATTTTTGTTAAATCAACAAATTAATTCTGGTTTACACTCGATTCATATATTTGTTAATCAGGCCATGTTGACACAATCTCGCTGAACGTCGCCAAAATGTTACTGACAGATCTGGGTAGTAACGTAGTAACTGATTACATGTAATCTGGATTACGTAATCAGATTCCAAAAATTTAAGTACTTGTAATTAGAAGAAGTTACATTTTAAAATACTCGTAATCAGACTACAGTGACTTTTTTATTGATATTATTCACACAATATCAATAAATTATTCATCATTTATTGATTCTCTTTATTTATTTTTTTTATCTTTCAAATTTTTCTTTCTAAAATAGTCTACCACTTATATACTTTCAGAAAGTCCAGTTTTGTGGGCATTCACACATAGACCAGTCATTAATCAGGTGGCGACACAGCATTTGACCAATGGATATACAAATATCATTTCAGGTTTAAGTATTTCCACATTGCATCAACTACTGATGAACACATTCATTTTTATTTGAATTATTACTCAGTAGGTTATTTAGTCATGTATTATTATGTATTATTGAAAGACTTTTGTCTTTTAAACTCATTAAAATGCACATTTTATTGATATTATTTCTTATTTGCAGACTTTCTCAAACTTTTTGTCATCTGAACCTCTTAGACCTAATATATTTACTTTAAAGCAAATTACTCAGCAATTCTGAAAAAGACAATTTCTCCCTTTGCATTGAACTTTGAGTATTGTAACTTTGCAGATGTTGTTTCTGCTCAAACAGCAACATTACATACTAACTAAAGTTTAAAAACTCAAATCATAATCAATGACCCCTTTAAGTACCCCTGAGATTTTAAAATAAATATTTTAATAATTAAGTATTACATTTGCATGTTCACGTTTCTTTGATATTGGTTAATGGTCTTATGAAGTGCAGGTAAACATTAAATATTTCTTCTTTTTTAGTAAATTAATTATTTATTTTATTTTAATTTGACATTTTTAAGATTTAATTACTTGTTAGCCTTTCATTAAACTCACAAACCCCCTGCAGTTCCTTTTTGTGAGGAGTTCTTAAGATTTAAACACGTGCATGCCTGTTGTTAAACATTAAACATTAAACAAAATCGTTAATCATTCAACAAGTTTGACGTCAAAGTACAGTTATTGCAACTTACATATCTGAAATAACCTGTAGCTCATGCTCTCTTTCAGTTCAGAATATGGATGAAAAAGTTGACTCTAGGGGGCCCTAAAATCTAAGCTGAAATCAAAGAATATTGTACTTGTTGCATTCTACCTAAAATAAATGAGGCCTGTAGGTTAATCCATTGGTTATTTAATATAAACATCTTAAATGCATTCACACTATTTTATTTTGTTATATGTAATTAATTGTTGCTGCTCTTACAACTTAACTGTTAATTGCATTGGTATTTTTCAGCACAAATAGCACATTTATTTGTCACCCTGTCTGAATTTGTTATCCATTAACAGGTAAAGTAAAATTAAACAAGCATTAAATTCTGAAGCATTAACTGTAATTACTTAATCAAACCTAATTATTTCTTCTCTCTGAACGTACATGGCAAAATGGATTAGACATTCATAGAGCTGTCCATGGTGCTGAACACACGAACCTCCATTAGGTCATTTGAAACTGATAATGTGATGTTTAGGTAATTTGAAACTGATAATATGATGTTCTGGTGCTGAACGCCTCGAGTCAGAACTAGTCATTCTGATGTTTTAATATGAACGTGAATAGATTTCAGTTTTTCGTTTCTGTTTTTTTTGTTTTGTTTTGTTTGTTTTTTTTTTGTCTTAAAAGTTGTCTCCCTCTGGTGGGCCTTTTAAGTCAAACCCAAATAAGCAAAGCAATCTCTCTTTATGGAGCCTAATCAATAAAATCTGTCACATCAATTTTTAATAATCAAATGCACAGCGATACAGCATGCAGCAGTAATTGCTGATGCAATGAAGGTCTATTTTTCTTCAAGCTGCAGAAAAAGAAGAAACAAAGCAAGCAATAAATAATTAAAAACTGAAATATAAAAAGCTAAATGTTTATATTACTATTTAACAATTACGCAAAATATATTTAGAACGTGTACGTAAGCTTATTTGGACTTTTGGATGAAACCAAACAGCTACTGTGACTTTGCCTTTCTGAATACACATAGGTCTATAAGACTATATGAAATGAGTTTAACTCATTTTCAGCATGCAGAACTGTTCATTTCACACGCTGCAGAAACTAGAAATAAAATGACAGCAGTAAATCACAGAGGCTCCTATAAGATGCATTTGCCCTTATTTCCCTGCGCGTGCATGAATGCGCGCTGTAGTGAAGTGTGGCTCGCACTCGAGTCCCTCCGCCCAGAGAGTGACAGAGAGATGGAGAGAGACCTGTAACACGTCACCGTCCGAATCACAGCAAACCGGGCAAAAATCAAGGAGCAGCTCATCAAGTAAGTGAAAACTCGACGTGAACGTGAAGTGCATCATTTTGTCCTTTTCAAAACATACTAAAACATTTCAGTCGGTATGATTTGGATTATTTGTTATTAATCATGCGGACTCCTCTGATGTTATGAATTTAACATGCTCAAGTGCATGTCTGCAAATAATAGTTGATAGATTTGCGTAAACTTTACAGTTGACGAGAAAATACTAATTAATTTAAATTATGTTTATTTCACATTTTCATTTTATGTTACCGATATGATTCTTATCATTAAAAACATTCTGAATGATTCAGTGACTGAACCCTTTAAAAGATACAAAGAAATTCATTTTAGCAACTTACGCTAATCTTTTTGTTTGTTTGTTTTATAAATTAAATTTAATGTCCCTTTTTATTTCTCTAATGAGCTCTAAAGCTTGAAATAATCTTTCTCTTTACATATTTAATTTCATTTAAACGCATTTAAAAAGACTTGTGCATCAGTTTTTTTTCAAAATGCAAGTTGTGCAAGACGTGTTTACTTAAAGTTAGTAAGTCAGAAGAGTATCTTGAATCCTTTCTTTGTTAATTCAAATTTTTAAATGACAAATTTGGACAGTAATCAGTTAATCACATTTTCTGAAGCTTAGTTACTTCTGTTGCATCAGCAGATATGCTGTATGTGTTTATTGTTTTTTGTTAATTGTGATTCACATACTGTATATGCATTAAACTTATAGGTAATATTTTCTCTGTCATCTTATAAATGCAATCTCTCCTTACAGAGAGTTGGAACTTGTTTCAACTTGTGTAACTGGAAAAGCTTTTCTGACTCCATCAGGTCCATGTAACTATGAAATAGCACATCATCAGTAAGACAATCACTAGTGTGCTACAAAACTTCTCAGTTCTCAAAATCAAATCTTTCTACCTTCATATGCTGTGCATGGTTTACTCAGCAATGCCTCTTGCATATTAAGTCTCTCTAAGGACTTTTCATTTTTGTGGGATTGTTCCATATGCTTGATACATTATAGGACACTGCAAAGCTTGACCATTTTTTTTAAACTATACAAAAAGGTTATCTAAATGCATTTAGAAATTCTGCTGTTTGCAACGATGTTTGCCAGAATACAAAATGTCTAGATGCACAGCGTTACTGCAACTCAAAGTCATAAAGTCAAAAGTAAACCTTTAATCTTCATAAGTGCAGTTTACTTACAAACACACACTAGTGGTGCACTAGTGTGGTGTTTGTATTCATGCACGCTTGACATTTAATCACGGCACAGTAAATCTCAGTAAGTGGACTTGTGTCCAGGTGGCAGGTGTTAGTGCACCTTGTTCAAGGAGTACCTGAGAGACCTTGTGCACAGAACAAACATCACTGCATCATTAACCAGTGAACCCAATATTGAATATTCTCACATTAGATTGATCAACAGACAAAAAATTACAATGCTAATAAGACCAAATGACAAAATCAAGATTTTAAATTTGATCCTCTGTCCCCTAATTCTAGCATCTGTACCTCTGCAGAGGCAGCAGGTCGTTGACTTGAGCATTACACTTGCTGCTGGTGTTTGTATGCATGTGCTGCTGCACTATTGACCAGTCTGTTAATGTTTGACACGTACATTCCCACTGTGACAGGATGAGTGCCGCCCGGTTGCCAGGCAGCATGTGGGGTGGACACGTCCAGTTGTGTGAATGAGAGGTTGTGTCGGCTCTTAAAATGTTTCATGGTAGCTGAAGCAAATAATCAGATGGAAAAGGCGCTGCTACCGACTCTGATATGTTTCGGTTATGTATTTGGTTCACAAAGTTTATAATCTGCCCATTTTACCCAACACTGGTGGTTTTGCTGTTTTATATTGATATACTATTATAGTTTTTTATCAATTTTGAATGTTATTTCATTATTTTTTATTGTTAAAAATATGCCTATTAGTTTTTATCAAGTTTTAGTTATTTGAGTACTTCAAATTAGACTAAATACAAATAGCTGAAATAAAATAAGTTTTTTAATATTTATATTTATTTAATTAACAAATGTAATAATATTCATTCATTTATTTATTGTTTCGGTTATGATAATAACCCTGGCTGTAACGCTGTAAAAAAATATCTGTAGAAAAATGGTACTGGTAAATTTCTGTCAGAATCAGTCCATTATCTGTTAAATTTTCTTATATACAACATTTTCTTTAAACGACATGAGGGTAATTAAAGGATTATAAACACAGCACACTGGGCGCTATTCTTATTGACTTTTCTTAGTGTAGTTAATAAATGAACTCTTGTGACTACCAAAGTCAACATTTTAATTAAATGAAGCTTATTAATTATCATGCTTAATATTCTTCAGGGATCTTGTTGATAACATCCTCTTAACAAGCATAATTAGCTTACGCAGATGATGTTCTCTTGAGGAAAATGCCAGGACTGAAAAATCGCACCACATGGGCCCCACTTTTGCTGAAGACATCCGACATCATTTCCTGTGCCAATGGCTGCTCTTTGGGCATCACGGCTCATCTCACATACGTGAATACTGACCCTGAACCTGTAGAGGGTAAAAGACAGTGCACACATACTGTAACACAATTCCAGACACTGAATAAGTGTGATTATGTAATAAGTAGGAAAATACTTGTCATCAAATAACTGCTCTAAAATAGATCATTGTCCTTCTCACCTTCACTTTTAGGTGTGTTTGTGTATCCTCTGGGGGAGAAGGAGGTTGTGGTGGGATTTGAGGCAGTGGTGTCCGGTAGGCTGGTCAGTGTGGAACTCCAGAGCCGTGGGAAGCTAGAGGACTGCTGTTTGGATTGCTGCCCAGGATCGGCGCTGCACACYCAGTGTGGTCACAGCAAGGAGTGGGGATGCTGTGGAGGAACAGGTCTGGAGATACAGTGCTCAAACGGTGAGAGTTTTAACCTGTTAAAGGAGAAGTCCACTTCCAGAACAAAAATTGACAGATAATGTACTCGCCCCTTGTCATCCAAGATGTTCATGTCTTTCTTTCTTCAGTCGTAAAGAAATTATGATTTTTGAGGAAAACATTTCAGGATTGTTTTTCATATAGTGGACTTCTATGGTGCCCCGAGTTTGAACTTCCAAAATGCAGTTTAAATGTGGCTTCAACCGATCCCAGCCAAGGAAGAAGGGTCTTATCTAGTGAAACAATTGGTTATTTTCATAAAAATAATACAATTTATCTACTTTTTAATGTCAAACGCTCGTCTCGTCTCGCTCTGCCTGAACTGTTTCGGTACTTCTCCAGTAATGTAGGATGATTTTGAAATGATTTTTGAAGTTGAGGGAGAAAATACGATTGGATTTTTTCGACATACTCTTAACCATCTTGAGCCAGAAAACACAGAGTTCAAGGACAGCAAGACAAAATGAGCGTTTGAGATTAAAAAGTATTTAAATTGTATTTTTATTTATTAAATAACCGATCGTTTTACTAGATCAGACCCTTATTCCTCGGCTGGGATCATTTACAACTGCATTTGGGATCGTTTAAAGCTGCATTCAAACTGCATTTTGGAAGTTCAAAATCGGGGCACCATAGCAGTCCATTATATAGAGAAAAATCCTGAAATGTTTCCCTCAAAAAACATAATTTCTTTACGGCTGAAAAAAGAAACACATGAACATCTTGGATGACAAGGGGGTGAGTACATTATGTGTACATTTTTGCTCTGGAAGTGGACCTCTCCTTTAAGGCCCAGTTAACACGAAGAATGATAATGTTGGCATCCATACCAATAGATAATAATGTCCTGTTTATTATAGACCTTATACATCAGAGAAACATCTTTAGATTTTTTTAGTTGTAACTTTTTTGTGATAATTTTTTAGCATTGCTGTTGAAGAGTAAATAACTGATGTCATATTAAATGTCAGTCCTCAAGGAAGATTTTAAAACAAGCAGTTGGTAGGTAGGTTTTGATGCTGGGATTCTGGTTAGGTAGGTTTTGATGCTGGTTTAAGCTGGTCCTTTGCTGGTTTATGCATAGGACCAGCAAGCGTTGCAGGCTTTTGTCACTGTTCACAAGCACATACTACAGAAGTGTTTTTGGCGATCTCATAAATCTTCTTACAGTGCTTTGTACTTGTCCAGCCTGAAGTATGCGGGCAGCATTCATTATTTCAGAGAGCTGTGTTGGCCCTGTGCCTGTTTTCAGACAGTCCGTAAATTAATACACAGATGTCTCACTTCAGGTTTCTGTGTCCAAAATCAGGTTTCAGATTTTTGAGGGATTGTTGTATGTTTTTTCATTTAGGTCATCTGTTGCTGGATGAGGACCTGGAGAGGAACACTTTCATTGTGAGCACAGGCCAGATTGGACCGCTAGAAATTGTATCTGTTGTCATCAGCACCACCCTTGAACTTCCTACACTTGAAAATGGGGCAATCCGCCTGGTTTATCCCACAGTGCTCACACCTATAGTGAGAGCACGGCTCCAACCAGGAAAAAGTGAAAATGGGGGAAAATCAGAGGAGACCAGGTGAAGTCAATGTCTTTAAGCTTTCCTTTACTTCTTTTATAATTAAAATTACCACTATATATATGTAATTCTATATATATATATATATATATATATATAATTTTGAAATTTTAGCCACACTTTAAAATGTATGATGTCTTTGCATTACAAAAAATATTAACAAACCTTTTTTTTAATTCAAGTCCTATGATAAAAATGATAAAACAATAAATATTTAGTTAAAAAAGAAGACAAAATTATCAGGTTCATAGTAATTATGAAAATTAATACATTTTAGAGTCATTGTAGATATGTGTAAAAAACACCCTACCGTTCAACAGTTGGGAGTCGGTTCCGATTTCTTAAAGTGTTTTTGAACTAAATCTCTTATGCTCATCAGGGCTGCATTTATTTGATTAAAAATACAGAAAACCATAATATTGTAAAATGATATTACATCTAACATTTTCTATTTCATTTATTTTAAACTGTAATTTATTCCTGTGATGCAAAGCTGAATTTTTCAGCATCATTACTCCTGTCTTCAGTGTCACATGATCCTTCAGAAATCATTCTAATATGCTGATTTTGTGCTCAAAACATTTCTTATTGTGTCAAAAATAACTGTGCTACTCATTATCTTTGTAGAAACCATTACATTTTTGAAGTTTATTCGCAAAAACAGATAACTCCGTAGTTTTTAATATTCAAAAAATCATGTTTTTCATTGTTATCATGTTTTTTTGTGTTAGCTGTATTTTTTAGTTATTTTTTCACCTAATCAAAATAACCCAACTGCAGTTTGATTGAGATTAATTGGAATGCACAATTAAAAAAACATGATTTTTGAAAATCGTTAAAAAAAAATTGCAAATGAACTCTTTTTATTCTTATTGACATCATAAATATCTTGACTCTGTATTGTCACTTTTAATCAATTTAATTCGTCCTAGCTGAATAAAAGTATTAATTTATTTTAAAAAAAAATCTTACTGACCCCAAACCTTTGACTGTGTGTAAATAAGTAAAATAAAAGCAAAGTCACAAAGTAATGAATATACTGTAAGGGTATTTTCGATAAAACATACTTACTCTTTCCTTGGTAATTAGATTTACCTGAATAACAGATTGTGAAAATTGCGGGTTTGACCTCCCAAGAATCACTGTTCACGTCTCTCCTTCAGCCCGACTACGTGCTTTGGCACTGTTTCCGGAAAGCAGGAGAGGATGCTGGGAGTCGGGCAGCAGTGCACCCATGCTTTGCTCACCAGCACTGCCACAAACCTCTCGCCTTATCAGCTCAGCTTCCAGCTGCTGGTTCGAGGAGCCTGTCTGCTGGCTGGTAACATTCAACTCTATCCAACCTATCCAACATAAGTCACCTTTATACTACAACAAGAACTTAAAAGTAAAAGGTATAGAGCAAAGATTTCTGGAGGAGCAGACATACAGTAAGCTGGGTTCGTTTCTTACCTTTTTTTCAGTTTGCCTTTAAAGAGTGACTGTACGTTCATGCAGGTTCAGCTGGTGTTCTGAAATAATCCAGTTAGTGTAAAACTTGGCATGGACCTCAGTGATTATGATAGATATCAGTGCGCCTGCCAGAAGGAGCCAAAGCGAGGGTGTGTGCAGAGAGTGTGTTTGGCTCAGGCTCCGGGCCACTAGAACAGAGGAGAGAGATGGAGGCAGGGTGATAGAGAGACCTAAATCACAGTGCAGCAGTGACACCATAATGCTCCAGAGGAAAGTGGCCGCTCTTTTTCAGCTGGCTCAACTTTTATATACACTGAGTAGGATAATACTGTCATTTATGCATGTACCTTGGTAATATTATGATGTACTATGTTTGGACTACCATATATAAAGATACAGTATACTTTAGTATATAAATATGGTACACTACCATTCAAAAGTTTGGGGTATGATTTTTTTGTTTTTGCAGTTAGTCTCTTATGCTCATGAAGGCTACATTTATTTTATTTGAAATACAGTAAAACAGTAATATTGTGACATTTATTACAATTTAGAATAACTTTTCTGTTTGAATATATTATAAAATGTAATTTATTCCTGTGACGCAAAACTGAATTTTCAGCATCATTACTCCAGTCTTCAGTGTCACATTATCTTTCAAATATCATTCTAATATGCCGATTTGCTGCTCAAGAAACATTTCTTTTTATCAATTTCGAAAATAATTGGGCTGCTTGACATTTTTGTGAAAACAATGATCTTTTTCAGGATTCTTTGATGAATAAAAAAAAATTTTAACATTTGTCTTTAATATCAATATGTTTTTTGCGAAAGTATTTAACAAAAAAAATCTCACTATCCCCAAACTTTAGAATTGCTATAGTATTTTTACGGATAATATAGAAACCAATTTTTTTTTTAATCAGGCTCTAAAATTAAACTGATTATAAAGCCACAAACTTTATTTTAAGATAAACACTAACCTTTCCATTTTGTATGCATATCTTGATTCATATCAAATGTCTGTCTGAAATGTAATTAATTTAAAAGTCAGGATCAGTCTTCACTTGTGAATCTGTTTTATCATATCTTTAGTTCCCTGAGGCTCAGATGTCAAAAATGATGTTCTTTCATAGCAACTAATCAAATCAGTGCTGAAATGTCATGTGAACAGACTCTGTAACCTTCTTATGCTATCTCTGCGCTTCCAGGTCTGGAAAGCCCCACCCATGCCCTGCGTGCGGACGCCGACCCCAGTGCACAGTCTGCATATGCAACCTACATCACTCTGGCGGAGGAGCATTCGTGTGACCGACATCTGGAAATAATACTACACCTTAGCGGTGAGAGCCAACTACACGTTAAATCACAAGGTGGTTGGCATTTTGGTAACACCTCCATAGCTATTTTCCAGTTATGCATGTCATATAGCACAGTAAAAATCAAGTAAAAGTCTCCAAAAATCAGTGTTCATGTTACGTTTAAATAGCATACTTCAAAGCAGCAATGAACCCTGACAACATCAACATAAAATTAGTTTGTCCAGCTCAAATCATGCTACAAACTTGATTTTTTACAGCTAATGTAAATGCACACTTTATAGCAACAAAAACATTTTACTTTAAAAGGCAGCACTTCCTGTCCTACAGTTGCCAAATTGAGCATCATAGTTTCCTCATTCCCAACTTTTTGAAAGAAAATGGTATTTATGTGTAATTATAATTTAAATTTAATCTGTTTTCCGGTTTTAGAATATTTTAAAATGTAATTTATTCCTATTGTATTTATGTTACAAGAGTGTGTTGAACCTATTATACTCTAAGCAATATAGCAAAAGGCTTAAAGAAAAGCCTAAAATATGGCCATAATGCATCACGTTTTATAAACAGCTACTCCTTGGAAAGGGGGTCAAGTTTGGCACCACCGTGTAAACACCCTCAGGGTTTTTATTGTTAACTAAAACTTAAACCTAAACCATTGAAAATGTGTTACTTGAAATAATATAGGCATTAACTGAAATAAAATAAAACATAAAAATCCCAAACTTATTTTATTTCAGATAGTTGCCAAAGCAACATTCGTTATTTTCATTAAATTTAAGTTTAACTACTAAAATGACTGAAACTAAATAATATAAACATAAAAAAAAAGAAAAGAAAAGAAAATGACAAAAACACAGCAAAATTTCCAAAACTTTAACAGAACAGAAAAACAGAAAACACAAAAAAATAAAAATCTAAGGCAAAATATATATGTGCAGTATATATGTGACCCTGGACCAAAAAACGAGTTAATTTTTTTGAGATTTATTATAGGACAGTATTTTAGAATAGGACAATATTTGGCCGAGATACAGCTATTTGAAAATCTGGAATCTGAGGGTGCAAAAAAATCTAAATATTGAGAAAATCACCTTTAAAGTTGTCCAGATGCATATTACTAATCAAAAATTAAGTTTTAATATATTTACAGTAGGAAATTTACTAAATATCTTTACAGAACGTGATCTTGACTTAACATCCTTATGATTTTTGACATAAAAGAAAAATTTATCATTTTGCCGCATACAATGTATTTTTGGCTATTGCTGTAAATTGCTGCAAAGGGTCACATATAAACAAAACTGTTAATAGTGCATCAGTGATAATATAAATACCTGAAAGTCACTGTCACTGTTGTCTGCAGAGCCTCATAGCCCGTTGGTCACCCTAGAGAGGGGCCGACTCACATTTAGTGAGTATGAGCAGCAGATCCGTGCTCGACGAGATTTCATTCGCGTCGCCCGAAAGGAGGCAGAGTCTGAGAAGAGGGTAAGATTATTGCTGTTAGACACCTGCATTGCTGATTTCATCTTAAAAGAACATAATTGACAGTATTATTTAGTTGCTACAACATGCGTGCATGTGCCTCCCTCAGCTGGAGTTCGTACGAAGACGCTATCACAAGGATCTGCTCTTGAACCCCGTCCTGATGCTTAACTTCTGCCCTGATCTGCTGTCAGAACCAACAGAACTGCAGCAGGCCAGCAGAGAGCTCATCTTCCTCATTGACAACAGCAACACAATGACACAGCACAACATCAACAAAATCAAGGTTCATAGTTCTCATATATCTTCTAGCGCTAAATGTTGGCTTTTTGGTTTCAGTACATGCTTTTTCCCCTCAAACTGTTATTATTTGCTATACAGCACAGATCAGTGGTTCTTTAAAATCACCGTTGCCATCAGAAGTTAGCAGTTCTTGTTTAAATAATATAGCCTGATAGGATTCCACCCGGAATATGCATTATATGCCGGCTGAAAATAACCAGAAATGTTCCTGTGCTTTTGTATCTTTGACAGGAGGGGATGTTGGTGGCCATCAAGAGTCTGCCGACCCGCTCCATGCTAAACATCACTGGCATTTGCTCAACAGTCAGGCCTCTTTTCAGCTCCAGCAAACCCTGCACAGATGTGAGTATTTCTTACTGCTTTTTATTTATTTTAGGAGAAACTCAGGAAGGTGGAGATCACACGGGGTCGTGGATATGTGTGAGATGGTTGATGTTTACCAATGAGTGACCTGCTGATAACAATCTCTGTCCAGGTCGCTACTACTGGTTGCCATGACGCTGCAATATCAGGTTAAAGCAGGTTCAGGGTCTGGCAGGACAAATTGTTTTAAAACAGCGTGAGCCATATGGCACTGCCATGCATTTTACAGCATGCAATGATCAAAAACAAACTTGTTTTGCTCCATTGTGCACCACTGCTCTTTACATCTTGATCACACAGAGCTTCTCTAACCCTATGGTGCTCTTCAATCACAAGTTTTTTATTTTTATTTTTTTAATCAAATGTAAATTCATGTCCCAATCACATTTTTTTGGTTAAATATTACCTACACTGTCAGAAAAAGGGAAAAAAATTCTATTTATACATTAACAATGTAACCATTATTATGTTTATTAAAGCCAAGTATGAATCTCGCCAAGTAAGCATTTTACATTTATTCCAAAATAATAACTCAAGGCAGTAACAATTCAAACAATATATTTTATTTGTGAACTTATGTTCAGCTATTCTTTTTAATAGTTTTAACAATTTTTAAATTTCATCAGTCATCAAAGCTTGGTAAATATTGGACACAGACAGAGATTTACTTTAAATTTCACTAAGCTGATTACTCACTAAAAACTCCCACAAATCATGTTTTCATGTAATTTTAAGTCATATTTTGAGGTAACAAAGTGGTTATATCTTTCCATTAATGCCATTATATTGTTAATTCAGACTGATTCGCTAACGCAGAACGCTCTCAAACACAAGAGGTGGGATTTATTGCATGAACCAATCACAGCCGATCACATCCAGTCATATCCAATCATATCACGATGGAGGCTTTGCCTCCTCTCACGTGACTTTCCCGCATTCATTCTTAACTACCCCCCACTAAACTCACCGCACGCTTTAGGTTGGTTAAAACTCAATGGGTTTAGGGGAGGCGAAAAAGATGTGGACTCCTGCTAAAACTTTACCTGCTGGTGTCACTGTTGGATAATGTTTTTTTATTATATCAGGGCTTAAGGGACTCTCTCCCTCTCTCATTTTTCAGAGCACAGTGACTCAGGCATTAGAGTACATCCAGAAGATGCGCACAGACCAGGGTGGCGCTAACCTGTGGGGGGCGCTGTCCTGGGTTTATCGGCAGCCCGTCCACCGCAGCTGCCCTCGACAGCTCTTCATCCTCATGGATGGGACATGCAGCAGTGTAGGCCGCGTGCTAGAACTGGTCAGGAGGAACGCCTGTAACGTCAGGTATAAACTGTACAATTACATTAAATTAGCATTGCTAATAGCAAGACACCATGCCAGGTAACACTTAAGAATTAATACCTAAGATAAACGTTATTCTGAACAGACAGTCTTTCATGACATTCATAACACTTATGATGTATTATTATTAGGGGTCGACCGATCGGTCTGGCTGATATATCGGCACAGATATGAAACATTTTTATAGTTATCAGTATCGATCATTTTAAAAATTGATTTGCTGATAAAATAATTTAAAAGCATTACAAGAATTGGTTACACTTTATTTTGATAGTCCACTTTAGACATTCTACGAACTATAAGTAACTGTGCAAATACATGTCAACTAATTCTCATTAATTTGCAACTACATGTGTACTAACTCTCAGAGCAGACTGTTAGGTTAGGTTTAGGGTTAGTAGAATAAGTTGACATGTACTTGCAAAGTTTAGAATAGTGTTAGAAGATATTAACCAGACAGTCTACTAATACTCTAACGACTAGTTGACATGCAGTTGCAAATTTACTTACTGTTAGTAGAATGTCTGGACTATCAAAATAAAGTGTTAACCTCTATTTTATGGTTATCGGTATGGGCCATTTTCAAAAATTGATTTGCCAATAAAAATTTTTTAAACCATTTAAAGAAAGTTTTTGTCAGAGCCCTTGTTGTTATTAATTTTTATACCAGACATATATATATATATATATATATATATATATATATATATATATATATATAGGTTCTAAATATCTGAAATAATCTGTATCGCCTGAAAAACACATATCGGTCGACCCCTAATTATTATTCACATCCGCAAACTCCGCAAATTCCCTTGATATTTTGACATATAAGAGGTCATGGAACTATAAAAAACATCCTGTAAGTTTCAGAACTTAAAACTTTCTCGTTAATCTACATTAGCTGATATTGAAGCCAATCTGCCAAAATGACAGGTGGTGGAATGTGCCACTCTATGATGTAATAGTGTGGATAAGCACCGCCTCCGCAGAAGAAGATCAACGCCTGCTTCTACATCACTGCTTGTTTAGCCCCACCCACCAATTCACACATGTAGCGTAAATAATGACAGAGGCAAACGCAGAAATCAAACCATAAAGACAGCTCCGAACACTAGAAGATGCCATGTAGTGTCAAGTTGCGGAAAAACAAACTTTCCTCTGATCCCAACGTTAAGAAAGAATGGATGACTTTTTTTTATTATTATTTAATGAAGTTCCAGACCACGACAGTAAGAACTTGGTTCTTTGTTCACTTCATTTTACTACTGATTCGTTTACAAACACTGATTTTCAGAAACATTGAAACTAAAAGATGATGCTGTGCGACTATATTGAATCGCAGCACACTAGCGTGATTAACTGTTTTTATTATGTGGTATCTATTGCCTTGTTTGTTATTACAGATCGTTTGATATGTACTGAGTATTAATGCGTCCGTCTTTGAAGGATGTAGACTGTCAAACATACACAGCTGTTAGCCAATCATAGCAGTGGGCGTTTATTTCCAAATCTACAATCAGCCACACCTATTCAAACAGAGCATTCTGATGAGGGGGGTTAAAAACAGGACAGAAAAGAGCCTATTACTTCTAAATTATGATGGCTTTTTATGTAAAAATCTTGATAACATTATAAGTGGACTTCCAAGAACAGTTGATGATGCCTTTAAAACAACCTAAACACCTTTCACTTCACAGCAAGCGCCCATAAAAGCTCAACACTTTTGTCACCAGCTAAACACTAAGAGCACTTAAACGCCGATCAATTTTATCTGAGGCATTACCATGGAAACACCCCATGCCTCGATAATATATCTAAATGAAACTCATTTAGCCAGTCAGATAAGAAAACAGCTGTAATCCAGATTTCAAACATACTTGTATTTGCTCCTGTCTTGTATGTCTTATCCACTCAGACTTATCCAATCTGTTCCACCTTAATTATTTACTGTAGTATATATGTAGTATTCCACCTTAAAATGAATACTGCACATGACGTTGCACATTTCCAGTAAACAAAGATAAAGCTGAGGTTGAGGAAAAATATTTTATTGTACAGTGCATTTACATTATACAGCACAAAGTGTCCCTTCCCATAATACACTGACTGATATTTAGAGAGAAAACACACATACACATACACATACACATACACATACACACACATATAGCTTTCACTGTACTGGAACACAGACTCGTTATTGATACTCAGTCAAGACATTTAAAAGCCTTCGACCCAGACGGAGCAGACCTGAATTCCAAACAGCTGTGTGTGTGTGTGTGTGTGTATGTGTGTGTGTTGTGTGTGTGTGTCGCCTGGCTTCTGTTTCTCTTCAGACATTTAATTAGTGAAATGGTCCAGATTATTGTCGAGGGAATACTAAACATATTCTGTTTTCTCTCACATTGTAACATTGGCAATCCATCGCATTGAAACACTACACATCTTTATAATTCATTGTAAATAAGAATATGTCATAACTCAGGTAGTTCAATGCACATACAGTGTCTTTATATCAAACATATGCACTATATACAGTCACCAAGTTGAAGTACATTGGCATTAAAGTACCTGTGTTTTGACATATTCTTGGTTTTGTTCCAGGTGTTTCGGTCTGGGTCTTGGTCCTCAAGCCTGTCGGAGGCTACTGCAGGGCGTTGCCAAGGTTACGGGAGGCAGTACAGAGTTTCTCAGTGAGGAAGAAAGGCTTCAGCCGAAGGTGCGAGAGTTCATACTGCCCTCTACAGGGACAGAGACAGAACCGCTATTATCAACTCAGTTTATAACACCAAGAAATTTAAAATGTGCTTTCAAAAAAAAAAGAAAGAATATTTGTTCGTTTTTGTTATACAAGTAGAATACATTTTATTACTAGGTATGTCATTAACTAAGGACAAAAAAGAAGGAAAACATGTTTTCCTCACTTTATATGACTATACAATAATAATGTAATATTAAAATAATATTCTAATATTAATTTGAACAACAACAATAATAATTATTATTATTAGTGTTGTTGTTCAAAATAATAATGGTATTATTTTTTTTTAAATATAAAAATGTACTCATGAAGAAATATATTAATATCGAAGATTACTATTATTACTTAATAATAATAATAATAATAATAATAATAATAAAATAAGTAAAAAAAAATGTATATATAT
>JAHKKF010522645.1:0-18151 GCA_019740295.1 Labeo calbasu
GCTAAAGTAAACAGACTCGTCACATTATTACATTATTCCGCCATTAGATGGCTACAAGAGACTGTTTTTATGAGTGAGTCAGCAGTAAAGACTTTTATGATGAAAGAGACTGAAACGCTGTTGTAAACTAGGAAGTTGTTTTTACTTCTAACACCACCTTAATTTACCTTAAATTAACCTGAACAGATGAAAGGATAGTACGACACAGATATCGCTTTCATCAACAGCCATTCAAACTAGTGCGGGTGTGCACTTATGGTTTGGTCAGTTACCCGGGTACACAGCCATATTGGAGATACTCAAATGTAAACAATTGCATGGATTGCACGGTTAATGTACTACTGAATTCGTTGTTCTGCTAATTTATGCTGTCTAAACCATGGAAAAATCGTGTGGAAGCTTCTAAATCATATAGAGAAGTAAGCATTAGTAACTTAGTAAGCAGGAAAGGGTGCAATATTTTGACAAACTAAAGTTAATAGGTGGTAAAGATGGTGGTACAAGTAGCATGAATTAAGATATTAGCCTAATATTTCATCTATCTGACAGTAAATAATAAGAACAAACACAAAAGTGGTCAAGATTTATCCCCTGGTTCAGTTTGGCCAACCACAAATGCCTTTTGTTCTTCAGGCAGTTTTTTGCATTTTTCTTCTTTTTTTTTATATTAACATTTGACAGTCTATAGTACTCCAAATGTTTTTCCTGGTCCGACCGATTAGTACAGCCCAAAACATGACAATAATTGACCATTTTCAGCAGCAATAATTAGATAAATATGCAAGCTTTGTTCGGTTCAGTGCTGCCAATATGGCCGACCGATGATGTGTTGTCAAAACACTACATAATACAGTGAGCTTTTATTACAGTAATACAATACTCTTTCAATGACGCAACTCAACGCTCCTTCGCTACTACTTCTAAAGTGACGTTTTCAAATTAGTAATGGAGGTTTGGTCTCAGGTGTTAAACTGTTAAACTAAGACTTGAATCTGTGGCGGAAGGACATGGTTTACACAGGGTTGTTGTTTTATATGTATTTACACACTCGTGCTGTCGAACTGTTGTATAAACGCAATATCACACAAGTAGCAGTGCAATATGGCTGTATATCAGCACGGCTGTGATTCTAACCTATAACCATGCAGACTATATCCCAGATTGTTAACAACTTGGTAAAGAACTGGCATAGCATGTAAGTTTGAATTTTACACAAACTTCCTCTGTTTCTCTGCAGAACCTCCATAATGCATCTGTTGTTTGTGCTTCCCTTGGTGCTCGAGGTTCAGTCCATCTCCATGAGCCATAACTCCACCTATGACTGCACCTGCCACCTGGAGCTCAAAATCGCCAACTGCACCAGCAGCAATTTCACCCACCTGCCCGCGGCCCTTCCACCCTTGACCGAACAGCTGGACCTGTCCCTCAACCACCTGAGTGCCATCCAGCCCCGAGCCTTCCACGGCACACGAAGACTACGCGTCCTGCTCCTGAACGACAACGTGATTGGTGCGCTAGCCGACGGGGCGTTCTCTCTTTTAGAAGGACTGTTGAGGTTGGACCTGAGCCGAAACCGAATCTCATTCCTGAGTGAAGGATTTTCACAGGGTCTCGGTTCCCTCCGAGATCTGTCACTTGCTGAGAACCGATTGACCAGCTTGGACAGCAGTTGTTTCGTCCACTTTGACACCCTCCAAAGACTTAACCTCAGCCATAATGCTGTCGAGACCGTCAAGATGAGGGCGTTTGGGTCCATGAGTACCCTACGCCAGCTACAACTCAACTCAAACAAATTAACACTTCTCAGAAATGGCATCTTCTCCATGCTACGAAACCTCGAAGTCTTGAATTTACACCACAACCAGATACACTACTTGGACGTCGGCGTGCTTTCGCCACTGACCAGTCTCGCTGTACTGGACCTCACCAACAACAACCTCTCTACCATTCAGTTCAAGACCTTCCTGAGTCTCAATACGTACAGCACTCACATAATGCTCCAGGGAAACCCGTGGAATTGCGACTGCGATCTGCAGCGAGTTTTCCGGAAGCTCTGTAACGTCAAACGGCTCTTTCTGGACGATTACGACAACCTCACCTGCGTGAATTTGGACGAAAGTCACAGGAACTACACGATGAAAGAGGAGTTCTGCATTGCAGAGATGGTTACTGTCCTGGTCATCACGATCACAGTGGTCATCACTGTTGTAGCTGCCATTGTCATGGCGGAGAAGAAACGAAAAAAAAAGAACAAAGAAAAGCACTGGACGGAAGTTGGCGAGGTGTCCTGTGCATCGCAAGACTGAACCAATGGTGATAATGTAAAAAGGAACAATAATCTTGCATTATGCTTGTATGATATTATGCTTTTGTTGTCAAATTCAGGGTTTTTGAAGATTTTGTGAAGATAAATTTAGAACTTTTTAAGACCAAGTAAAGAAAATGTAAGAAATAAATTGAATGGAACAGAATACGTCAGTATGGTCTCTAACCCTTCAAAGCATAGAAATGCAATTTCCAGCAGAACTCAATTGCTTTTTATTTCTATCCATTATTTCATATTTCAATAGTTCTGCTCCCAACCAATAGAATATGGAAATAACTTTTACTGTACTTTCTGATCACACTACAAAAACATTGTTCTTTGTCAATAATTTTGTCTTGGAAAAAGAAGGAAAAAACAAGTTTCATCCCAAGTAAGCAAAGGATGTTTTGATATTTGTATTGAAAAAAATACTGAGAAAGATAATCTTTTCATTTATTTATTTATTTTTTTGGAGTGCATGCAACATTTTAATGCCATGACTTTATGAATTTAGGCCTTAGTTTGCAGAAGGGCAAGTTAAAATTTAAGAACTGCAGAAACTCTGCATCATATTCTTGATAATTTGTAAAATAATTTGATAAAACCTCATGGTAGCTGGTTCTTTATGTGAACCACATTCAAACCTAAATGGATGGTCTAAAATGTTTATTCTAGGTATGACTGAAATACAGAAGTAATGACAAAATGTAATAAAGAAATGTATTTATTTATTTATTTATAAATCTTGCATCTTTTTTCAACTGTATTATTTAATCACATAAAAATGAATAAAAATGAAATCACATTCAAATGAATATTAAAGTCCTCCATGTTTACACAAAATGGCGATAAATAGGTATTTTTGTGTTTACAGAAACAGGACATTGTTGTCCTGTTGGCATCAAATTTACATCATTAAATGAAAGGAGCAAATATTCTGTATTTAAGTTCAATCACATTGGTAAACAACTCTAAAGCAAACACATTTATAAAGACTGAAATGTATATTTTTCACACACAAGTACTGTAAAGATGTGTTTTATTAATTTTTTATGGAAATTTATATGTAGAAAGTGCATATTTATAAGGGAAGATGAAGTAAGAGCTCCTCTCACTTTGTCTTTCGCTTGTTTAAAATGGACAAAAAGACCTCATCTAGGGTGTCCCAGGTTATCTGGGACACCCGATGCACTTCTGATGAGATCTCTGAGGGAAACATGTATAAATATGCACTTTCTTTTGCACCGTGCTTCACTCTTCTGATGAGAAATACTCTTCATCCTCATGATCAGAAGCTGCAGCAGATTTCTGGTCTTCTCCAGTCTCATATGGTCCAGCCTCACTGACTTCAATTGCCTGGCATACGACTGCATGCAAGTCGATCATCACAGGCTTCACTAAATGTATTTCAGTGGTGTGGCTCTGGATCATGTAATTTTCAGGCCCATCTGGTTCATCCAGAAGCAGACTTCTAATAGGCCACTTCTTAGGGATATCAAAATACAAGACCCGATACTCACGTGGAGGCACTTTTGGGGGTAACATGTCCCACCACATACGCTCCTTCTTTTGGAATAAACTTTTAAAGTTCTTCCATTTAAATATGCTCTTTTTTCCACGCAGTGTGACTCGGGTGTCAGTTTTGTCCCTAATCTCTTCCCGCCAGTCAGGCTGATAGCCTGGCATAAAGACAAACTCCCTTCGAAGGAAGTTCTCGTGTCTTTTAAATCTCCTGTACCACTCCTCAAACTTCTCACGCTTTTCTTTGAAGAGTTTTTTCCACATTTTACCTTCTGTTGTGTTCACTCTATCAGAAGAAATCACTAAAGGTGTTAGAGGAACTCAGGAACTCAAGAACTCCAGAACTCGTCACAAGCGCCTGGAGCTTTGGCGGGGTTTTATGCGCCGCGCGAACATTCTAAAAATTTACGTCACTGGTGGGACGCGCAGAGGTAAGCATTATTACTCCATGATAATAACGAGAAACAATACATTAATGATCTAAGATTGTTTAGTGAATAGTAAGCAGTCAAAAACATAATCGTAATTTTTAAAAAAAAAAATTACACTGAGATTGTCAACATCATTGCGATAGCCAGTCAAATCAAAGAAGGCGCGTTTTACTGTTTACATTAACGGTCAAAGAGTGCGACCGTGAGGTAAGATGCAATTACCACTAAAATGTCACAGTGCTGTCCTCAAATACCAATTAACTTCAATTTTTAAATCTTTATACTTTGCTAATGTCCTTCAAACTATTAGGTTTTACCCCTGGGTGCTCTTCATCTAGCTGATTGAAAAGAAACAAAACATGGTGATGAACAATGTAGCTGTGGTTGACTTAAACCCTGAAACTCTGGCAGATGTGCTGGTGCAGCAAGTTATCAAACACGACTTTGGAGTTGGATGATAAACTTCCTAGAATAGACAGAAAACACAGTTCTGAGAGAAAAGAATTGAACATTCAGAATCACAATTCTGACTTTATTTCTCAAAATTGCGAGTTCATATCCTGCAATTCTGAGAAAACCTTTTGAATTTTTTTAATCAGTGGCGGAAACGGACTTCCGACTACTCGAGATTTCCATGGCTTTATATCAGTGGTCAGTTCTTAATTTTTTAACATTTTAATTTGTGGGAAACCATAAATATAACTTACAGAATGTCTGTTTATGAAGTGAAATTTGATGTTGTGCAAATCTGATCTGCCCTTCAGGATGAACTATTAATAGTTTGTCTGTCTCAGAATGAGCTTACAGTGTACACTATTAAATACTAGTATGTCATATGTAATGTATCATGTTACTGTTTGGATTCATTTCAAAATGATGTAACACTGACGAAGGAAAGAGTGAATAAACAAGCTTTTCAGATAACATCATTTTCAAACTAAGATGTTCAATAGGGTTTAACTGGTTTTCAGGCAAAAGGTTCACTTGAGTATGGAATGAATTTCAGAGAAGTTATGGAATTCTGAGCTGAGGGAAAAATGCAGTCTGGCAGGTAACTGAGCTTCAATGCATACTTAGATATTCATACATTCATAAAGGATCTAAATAAAAACCAACTTAGCACTCTTGGCATGTTGCTTAGGGAGGGGCAAAAGATGCATCTATTCACGAATTAATTTGCAACCAAGTGAAACTCTAACCTAAACAAAGAACAGCTGGGGAACAGGTTGTTTTCTATTGTGCAAAACAGCTGATGCGCCCAACTCGCATCATGCATAACAAAAAGCCTCGATAATGTGTTTAAAATACATGGTTATAATATGAGTCTATGCAAAACAGTTTCTTAATTTTTTCAATGCGACTTAAGCATTATATATTTTAATAATGTTTGTTAATGTTAATTAAGAAAAAAAAATGATGCACATAGTTAACTATGCGTATGTATGTTTTTATGATGAAATAATATTTAAAAGCTTTTCCTTCCCATTAGAACACAAATGAAATATATTCGCTTACTTAATATTCAAGTACCACGTTCTCGCTATAGGATGCCTATCCACCAACGTCAGCGCGTTCATATTCAAAAGCCACGCCTTCGCCCGAGGAACCCGAGCTGGCAACGTCAACACCTAATTAATATTCATAAGGTAAGTCTCAAGTCGGTTAGTGAGCAGGTGAACGCTGGATTCTCTCCACCAAGCAACAAAAATGCCTTGACAAGGCATTAAATAAGGGGGAAAGTGTTTGTTTATATGAGCAGAAAAGCCAGTAGACAAAACACGGTCCAGTAAACAAACATTCATCGGAAATGGAAGAAAATCAACTTCATCATCGAAACCCGTCTGTTCCAAAGTGACCGACTCACCTGAAACTCCCGAGGCTACAGGTAAATACACAATGACTGTTTTCATATAACATGCCTGCATTTATTTTACTGTAAATATGTAGTTATATACACCGCATTTGCTTGGTCTCGACTTTTCTTCTCCATTTCCTGCGTTTCTTGAATATAAGACGGCTTTTGTGAACTGTCTTCCTGTTTTAGCCGCATATGTTCTCATAAGAAACAGAACGAAGTGGTTTTTAGACAGAGCTGAAAGACTTTGCCGAATAAGTATACTGTTTGTCTTTTAATAAATGACATATCAGTAAAGGAAGCGCTGATACTTCCGTGAAAGTAGGGCAGTTTTAGACAGGCGCGCCATAAACCGTCATTACGTCATTCAACAATAAATATCATGGTCATGTTCACATTTTATATTTGTAAAGTTGTATTTGCTTACTACTTAGTGAATACGGCACAGCATACACTGTACACTTTTTACTTTTAAAAAAAGAAACACTGTCCAGTATGCACCAATAAACTTTTCATATTGTAATATGCTACATTGTTGTCACATGACCTTGTCAAGTTATCGTTTTGGAAATAATTACAGATGTTTTGCCAACTACAGTAGGTCATCTGGGTATTTCAAGCATAAATGACATTTGCATACTATGAATAGTATACTTGTACTGCAGTAATAGTATAGGAGTTGAATTTAGTATGCTATACTTGACATGCAAAAAGTGTTAATATAAGTTTTTGATTCCATAATTGTGCGGTAAAGTGGTCTAATATTATGTCTTATCTAATATCATGTTTTTTTCTACATAATTGAAATCAGAATGGATTCTTTTGTACTTATGTTTCTGGTCATACTGTGTGCAGCTTTTAACACATTCTAGGCATTTAAAATATTACTATTGTCTTTAACCCGTCTTTAGAAATATCAGCACCCCAGCAAAGATGGCTGACGACCGTGTAGCTATTTTAACTGACGATGAAGAGGAGCTAAAGAGGAGACACCTTGAGCGCTTTGACCGCTTGTCGCTTGAGATTCAATCAGATCGGCCTTCACAACCATCTGAGGACAATGTACCCAACGACACAGTACCAACTCCATCCCCTCAACACGACATAAGCTGCTGTGAACGATTGCTCCTACGGGTCAACCCCCGCCTTCTTGTATCAAAAGTGTTTTATTTGTTCTTCTATGCTGCATATGGTTCCCTCCATCCCCTTCTTGCACTGTACTATAAGCAGTTGGGGATGAGTCCCACCCAAAGTGGTCTGTTAGTGGGAATCCGGTATTTCATTGAGTTCTGTAGCGCCCCTTTTTGGGGCATTGTCGCAGATCGTTTCAGGAAAGGTAAAGCAGTCTTGTTGTTCTCAATGTTATGCTGGCTGCTTTTTAATTCTGGGATTGGCATTGTGCAACCGCCGGACTTGAAGTGTAAAGAGGAGAACCTCCCGACAACCACAGCTATGGTACCGACTTCCCACACTACCGGATCTAATGAGACATTCTACCTCAGCAGCAGTTCCGTCCCGTCAACAAACCAGATGAGACGTCGCAGGGATCTGATTGGACATTATTCTTGGCGAACCATCCTCTCCTCTGAAGAACATCGTTTCAAACGGGATTCCAACTCAAGTTTTACGGTGGCACCTGAAGAATTACCTAAAACGACACAATCAGACCAAACCACAACCACCACCACGATGCCCAACTCAAGCACCTCCATCTCAACATCAACCCTCAACACCACGTCTGGCAGCACTACTCCAAGTACTACAACCAAACCAAACCAACCTCCAGAATATAACATGGACCAGGTTCGCGCCATATTCCTGCTGATTCTGCTCGTCATCATCATTGGCGAGTTTTTTAGTGCTCCAGCCATTACTATTGTAGATACGGTACGTAACTCTTTATATTATTTCCTCAAAATAATCACAATATCAAGGCAGATCAATTAGTAGTGTCCATCTTATAGGCCGGGGTTGCCCAAACTCAGTCCTGGAGGGCTGTGCAGGACACCAGCCCTCCAGGACCAAGTTTGGGCACCCCGTTATAGGCCATGAGTCCTGAAACGTCCTTTTTTTTTTTTAGTTCTTAGAACGAAAGATTTGAATAAGCAGAACTTCATAAGGGATATTGGACAATACGTCCATTGTATTTAAATGTTAGACATAAGACCAAACCACCAGGGTGCTGGTGTCGGTGCTTAATCCAGTTCAAAATCTGGAACCACTCCATGCTTGGCCATCAAACCAAGCTAATGTCAGTGGCCATGGGGTTATTTATGTAGTATCATATCAGAATTTGGGTAACATAGGAACATGGAGTCAATGCTGGGAAGATTGGAATATTCCATATATGCCATATAAATATGGATAATCTGCACACTGAGATGCTCTTAGGCAGGTGTGTCCAAACTCGGTCCTGGAGGGCTGGTGTCCTTTAGAGTTAAGCTCATCCTTACTAGGGATGATAGAAACTTCCAGGCAGGTGTTGAGGCAAGTTGGAGGTAAACTCTGCAGGACACCAGCCCTCTAGGACACCCCTGTTCTTAAGTCTTCAAGCATCAGTTCCAACACCATATTGGTAGACGAGTTATTCACCAAGTCTAAAATAGGTTTATTTGGATTGTTTTAGGTGACACTGCAGTACCTGGGTCCACATCGTGATCGCTATGGTCTTCAGCGAATGTGGGGATCTCTAGGATGGGGTATAGCCATGCTCTGCGTCGGCATTTGGATCGACCACACTAGCACCAACCTTGTCATTGGCAACATGGAATGCTACATGGAAAATTACAAGAACTACCGTATTGCCTTTGTTGTGTTTGGCGTATTAATGGGAATCGCTCTGATCGTTGCCACTCAGTTTAAGTTTGACGTTCAGCACCAAAACAGGAGTGAAGGAAATGAGGTTGGCAACCAGCAGCAAAACGCTCAACCTAGAGGTTCCCCTGGAACGGAGAACTCTGAGACCCCAGCAATCGTCCACGTTGAGGAGTTCCACTTCTGGGACTTGATGCGACTGCTGTGCGGCGTACAGTACAGCACTGTGTTATTCGTGGCCTGGTTTATGGGCTTTGGCTATGGGTTTGTTTTCACGTTCCTTTACTGGCATTTACAGGACTTGACAGGATCCACAACGCTGTTTGGTATTTGTTCTGTCCTGAGTCATGTGTCGGAGCTTGCTGCCTATTTCACCAGCCATAAATTCATCGAACTGGTGGGACACATCAGGTGAGGTTCCTGTGATTCTTTCTCAGCTTAAGCAAATTAGAATGATCTGGTTCGGTTCTGAGTCTTGATTCAGATCAAAATCTTGGTCTGGTTAAGTTCTGAATCTTTATTCAGATCTGAATCCTGGTCCGGTTCAGGTCTGAATCTAGATTCAGATCTAAATCTTAGTCAGGTTCAGTACTGAATTTTGATCCAGATCTGAATCTTGGTCCGGTTTATTTCTGAATCTTGGTCCATTTCAGTTCAGCTGTATTTTGGCCAGTCAACTTAAAATATTACTTAAGGTAATACAACATTATATAAAGTACAATGGCCTACAAATTGTCTTTAACCATTCAAAGGCTGATTCAAACACTATTAAAGTGGCTACCTAAACATTATTTTAAAGAATTAAAAGTAGGCACAAAAGTGAAGTTGACTTAGAAGATTCTTTATTTTGAACAATATGTAAGATTTAGTCCTAAATTTTGATTCACTTCTGAGTCTTGGTCCAGTTTAGTTCTGAATTTTGATTCAGATATGATTCTTGGTCCGGTTTAGCCTTGAATCTTGATCCAGATATGAATCTTGGTCCGGTACAGTTCTGAATCTTGATTTAGACCCGAGTCTTGGTCTGGTTCGGATCTTGATCTCTTTTCAGAACTTAATCTTGGTCTGTTTTTTTTTTTTTTTTTTTGGTTGATTTCTGAATCTTGTTGTATTTGGTTTAATTCAATTCTTCAACTGACTTAAAATATTACTTGGGGTAATACAACGTTATATAAAGTACAACCGCCTACAAATTGTTATCATTAACCATTCATTAGCTGTGATTCAAACACTATTAAGGTGGCTACCTAAACAGTTTTAAAGAATTAAAAGTTGGCACAAAAATCAAGTTGACTTAGATGATTCTTTATTTTGAAAAATGTGTAAGGTTTAGTCCCAAATCTTGATTAAGATCTGAATCTTGGTCCGGTTTAGTTGTGAATCTTGATTCAGATCTGAATCTTAGTCCGTTTTGGTCCTAAATCCTGATCCAGATTTAAATCTTGATTCAGGTCTGAATTTTGGTCCTGTTTAGTCCTGAATCTTGATCCAGATCTAAATCTTGGTCCAGTTCAGTTCTGAAGGTTTAGTCCCAAATCTTGATTAAGATCTGAATCTTGGTCCGGTTTAGTTTTGAATCTTGATTCAGACTTGATCTTAGTCCGTTTTAGTCCTAAATCTTGATCCAGATCTGAATTTTGGTCCTCTTTAGTCCTGAATCTTGATCCACATATGAATCTTGGTCCAGTTCAGTTCTGATGTTCAGTTCTTGCCCCCGGTTTCACAGACAAGGCTTAAGACCTCAACTAATATGTAAATCTGAGCTGTTTAAGCTGAAAGAAACTTTAATTGATTGATCTTGAAATATGTCAGTGCACACCAGTAATGTTTTTTCTAAAACATGTTTATAAAAATTACTTTAAAATCCTAATTGAACTGTGGCCTAGTCCTAGCTTAAGTTAAGCCCTGTCTGTGAAAATGGGCCTTGGACTGGTTCAGTTCTGAATCTAGATTCAGATCTAAATCTTAATCAGGTTCAGTACTGAATCTTGATCCAGATCTGAATCTTGGTCTGGTTAAGTTCTGAATCTTGATTCAGACCTAAATCTTGATCCAGGTCTGAATCTTGATCTGGTTTGGTTGTGAATCTTGATCCAGATTTGAATCTTGGTCCGGTTTAGCTCTGAAGCTTGATTTAGATCTGAACCTTGATCCGGTTCAATTACGAATCTTGGTCCAGTTTTTGGTCCAGTTCTAAATCTCATTTTGAATATCATTTTGAACAGTACATAAGGTGGCATTGCTTGTGTCTTTACAATTACTTTATACTTTGGGATTACATTACTTTAAAGTAATCCCAGAGTATATGTTTTTATATGGTTGTTAGGGTATTCTGTATGGCTGCTTGGTGCTAGGTGATGTAGGTGTTACATATATTTGTTGCTGTTGTTCTTATTGGTGTTTTAGGCTGCTAGCTTAGCTATATGCTAACATCTCATTCTACTGAAATCAACTGTCAGTATTTTAAATGACTCATTAGGTTCCATTTCAGTTACCCTTAAGTAACTACTTTGGAAGGTTGATGCTTATGTAGGCCGCAAGGCAGCTCACTAGAGTTTAGAACCAAACCATCATAGTAGTTTATTCCAGTCACAGGCCAAACTTGTCCAGGTAATTCAAACCACCTCACTGCACCATGTGACTCCATCTTGTTTGATCCTGACTTTGAATCAGTACGTCTTTGTGCGTGGCGCTGTCATGCGACTCTGTAGGTCTGCACTGGGATCAGTGAGGCATTGTTTGGTTAAAAGGCCTGGCTCAAAAGCACAAAGCCTTTTTCTGTCAGCAGTGGCACAGGTCCAGAATGCACTGCACAGCAGCTACAGTGTCCACTGCTTGGCTCCTTTTACAGAGAGCAAAACATTCATGCTCTTTGGTGTTCAAAGTTGAGTTATTAGTTTTAAATTATAAAGAAAAGCATTTGAATGACTATCAGAGCAGTATGAATTTACACTGTATAATCCCTCCTTGACTCGTTTACAACTTCTTGTAAGAGGCAGTTCAAAATTTAAGGAACTTCCTGTTTGACATTTGAATGTTTTATAGACGCATCTTTAAAAGATGACCTCAATAAGCTGTTAGGATTTTTGAGATATGACTATGCGATTAAATCTCATTTTGATCAGAGGAAGTTAATATAATGAGTCATCATGAAACGCACAGGGCACTTCAGAAAATGCACAAAATTGACAACAATTCTGGCTTGTATAAAAATATAAGATTTTTTTTTTTGCATTTTCTTAAAAAAATTAAACTTAGTTGGGATCCTTTACAAGAGGGTGAAATTCGAGTCTGACATGTTCTTGAGATGTTTTTTGGAGATTAGTACTTGTATTTTTAATAACTGTGTCTTGTGTTATTTTTATTTTTTTTTTTTTTAGGGTTTTGTACATCGGCTTGGCCTGCAACACAGCGCGCTACCTCTATATCTCGTATCTGAAGAATGCCTGGACTGTGTTGCCAATGGAAGTGCTCCAAGGTAGGAATGGCCTGTCATTGAGTTCTCAATCCTGGGAAAAAAACATCTACAGTCATTTCTGTAAATGTGGTCTGTGTGTACACAAAACGTAATAAACCGTCAAATTCAGTCGTAAAAGTAAAGATATGCATGCAGAACAAAGAAAGGCCGGGGTTCATTTTAGGAGAGGAAATCAAGTCAGTTTGACACTGTCAGTTCCACCGCCCTTTCCTGTGGCAAAACAATCGAGAAGAAAACAAACATGTAAATGCGTTGGAGAGACTTAGGAATGAAGACCTGGAGCTAGTCTGATTACATTTCATCTGTTTAAAGAAATGTCTGTACTGTTACAGACTTGTTTGCTACCTTCTCTCTATATATACTTAAAAAAAAGATACATACAATTTTATTTAACTATTTCTGAATGTTTGAATGAATGAATGAGTGAATGAATGACACTTACAGAAATAGTTCACCCAAAATAAACATTTCAATTCAAGATGTAGAAGAGTTCTTCAATAAATAATAAATCCATTGCAGTGAATGGGTGCCATCAGAATGAGAGTCCAAACAGCTGATAAAAACGTCATAATAATCCACAACGCCTTGAGAAGCAAAAAAGCTGCATGTTTGGAAAAAAAGTCCATTATTATCCATAATCCATAATATTGCTTTCTCTATTGAAAAAGTCTTCTGGATCAGGAGAAAAATCTGCATCAAGCTCCATTTATAAGCTAAAACAGTTCTAAACAAATATGTGAGAGGACAACAGAAGATGGACTTTTTCAACTGGAGGAAGATCATTTTGGATTATGGACTCGTATTTTGGCCCGATTGAGGGTTTAAAGTTAAAATGCCTTAATGATAGATTTGTTTCTTACAAACACGCAACTTTTCTCTTCACAAGACATTAATTAATGAGCTAGAGGAGTCGTTTCGATTGCTTGAGGATTATTGTGATGTTTTTATCAGCTGTATGGACTCTCATTCTGACGGCACCCATACACTGCAATGCATTCCGTTGGTGAGCAAGTGATGTAATGCTAAATTTCTCCAAAACTGATGAAGAAACAAATTCATTTAAATCTTACATGCCCTCATTTCAATCCAAGATGTAGAAGAGTTTGGTTCTTCATGGAAACAAATTTGGAGAAATTTAACGTTACATCATTTGCTCCCCAATAAATTGTCTGCAGTGAATGGGTGCCATCAGAATGAGAGTTCAAACAGCTGATTAAAAACATCACAATAATCCACAACGCCTTGAGAAGTAAAAAGCTGCATGTTTGAAAAAAAAAAAGTCCAGTATTATCAATAATCCATATTATGGATATAGATATTCTCTGTTGAAAAAGTCATCTCTTCTGCATTAGGAGAAAAATCTGCATCAAGCTCCCATTATAAGCTAAAACAGTTCTAAACAAATACGTGGGTGGTTTTAGATGTGAGAGGACAACAGAAGATGGACTTTTTCCACTGGAGGAAGATAATTTTGGATTATGGACTCGTAAATGCTAAATTTACGAGTAAATTAAAATTTTAAATAAAACGTTACAATGACTTAATAGATTTGTTTCATACAAACACACAACTTTTCTCTTCACAAGACATTAATTGATGAACTAGAGGTGTCGTTTGGATTGCTTGAGGACAATTATGATGTTTTTATCAGCTGTTTGGACTCTCATTCTGACGGCACCCATTCGCTGCAATGCATTCCATTGGTGAGCGAGTGATGTAATGCAAAATTTCTCCAAATCTGATTAAGAAACAAACAAAAACTTTCAGCATTTTTTTATTTTCGGTTGAACACTTCCTTTAAGCCTTCTATTATTCTGTATAATAAACATTGTGTATCTGTGCAGGCATAACGCATGCATCTGTATGGGCGGCGTGTATCTCGTACTTGAGTGCGGCCGTACCTTCACCTCTTCGGACGTCTGCTCAAGGCATCCTGCAGGGTCTCCACCTCGGCCTGGGCAGGGGTTGTGGGGCGATGGTTGGCGGAGTATTTGTCAACTACTTTGGTATGTAAACAAAGTCTATTGTTTTTGTAACCACATGATATTACGAATGCCGCTATGTGTATAAAGAAGAGGTTGTCTTGTTTTTCAGGTGCTGCTGAAACGTTCAGGGGAATAGGAATGACCTCGCTAGTTATTTTGCTCCTCTTTTCGTTTATTATGTGCATCACTGGCCAGAATGAGAAAAAAGGTAAACAACAAGATTTCGTACAGTGCTAATTTTTTAAAATAAGACATAAGAAATGTTTTGTTTTTATTCGTTTGTTTTGATTAGTTTTTGGTTTTTGTTTAAATTTTTGGGTTTGGTATTGAGGTGTCCGGGTTAGATTGGATTTTTTGACTTTTGTTTCTGTTTGCTTTTTTCATGTTGGGTTTTCGATCAATTCAGTTTATTTTTTTGTTTTGTTATCTGTTTAAAAAAATCTACTCTGCTGTTTTCAACATAATAATAATAATAATAATAATAATAATTATTATTATTATTATTATTATTATTATTATTATTATTATAATAAATGTTTTTAGCAGCAAATCAGAATAATAGAATGACTTCTGAAGGATCATGTGACTGGAGTAATGATGCTAAAAAATCAGTGTTGAAATCACAAAAATAAATAACATTTTAATATATATTCAAATAGAAAACGGTTATTTTAAATGGTAAAAATATTTCAAAATTTTACTGTTTTTGCTGTATTTTGGATCACATAAATGCAGGCTTGGTGAGTAGAAGAGACTTACTGTTCAAAAACTTTTGACTGGTAGTGTATAATATAATATAATTGAATTTAAGTACATTTTCAGTATTGTAGTAATTATTTTTTTCAAAAATAATAGCAAAAACCGCAGTAAAAACAAATGTGTCTTTTCCAAATAACAACAACAACTGGGGTTTTTTTTTTGTGCTCAAATAAACTAAAATGTTGTCTCCAGTATGTCCAAGTTAAGTGCAGAGGTTCACTTGGACGGTTCATTCAGATGATTTTCTGATTCATTCATGTTTTGATGAGTTCTAATGTTAGATCTGAAGCTTCAATAAACTGTTTTTAGCCTACTAATGGATAGTTTATTGAAACGATTAGTTCACTTCCAGAATAAAAATTTCCTGATAATTCACTCACCCCCATGTCATCCAAGATGTTCATGTCTTTCTTTCTTCAGTCGAAAAGAAATGAAGGTTTTTTGAGAAAAACATTCCAAAATTTTTCTCCATGTAGTGGACTTCAGTGGAGATCAACAGGTTGAAGGTCCAAACTGCAGTTTCAATGCAGCTTCAAAGAGCTCGACATGATCCCAGCTGAGGAATAAGGGTCTTATCTAGCAAAACGAGCAGTCATTTAAAAAAAATAAATAAATAAAAATGCATATACCTTAACCACAAAGCCTTATCTTGCACTAGCTAGACTTCACACATTATGTAGTCACATTTGAAAGGTCACGCGTGACGTAGGCAGAAGTACTGACCCAGTGTTTACAAAGGGAACGTGCACCCTTTTTTAAAAAAAAAAAGGTAAAGCATCGGAGGAGAAAATGAGATGGAGTTTTTCCCCTACTCTACCTTTTTGAACCAAAGTACACAAACGAAGAACCAACGGCGTGTGACCTTTTTCAAATGATCTAGTCGTGGACATGCATTGCAGAGCTAGTGCAAGATGAGCACTTGTGGTTAAAAAGTATATACTTTTTTTTGTGGACAGATCGTTTCAGTATATAAGACCCTTATTCCTCGGCTGGGATCATGTAGAGCCATTTGAAGCTGCATTGAAACTGCAATTTGGACCTTTACCCCCTGATCCCCATTGAAGTCCACTATATGGAGAAAAATCCTGGAATGTTTTTCAAAAAACCTTAATTTCTTTTCAACTGAAGACAAAAAGACATGAACATCTTGGATGACACGGGGTGTCAAATATTAGGATATTTTAATTCATGAGTGAACTAATCCGTTAAACTATGAAAATCTTAAATGTGGTTTCAAGTATTTTCATGGTTTCCTTCCATTTAGTGTGTTTATTAATTTTTACCTCACAGAGGACAAGATGCTAGCAGAGAACATTCCTATCCCGTCCAGTCCAGTTCCCATAGCGACCATTGACCTGGTTCAGAACACAACAGACGTGGCGGCACCCGCTCGACCCGAACCCAAACTCCCCGCTCGGAAAACGCGGCACCAGGAAGAGCAGGAAGATCTGAACAAGCCTGCTTGGGTTCCCTCCGGTTCGCCGTGGGTTACGGTCGCTCTCCTGTTCTACCAAATCAGAGAGATGGTCGTCATAGCAAAGACCCCTGTCGAGGTCCTGTCTCTTCAGGTAACGCAGAGGATCATGGGAAAATAAGAGGAGAATGGTCTAAACATGCCATCTAAATGTTTTCAAAATAGTACTGTCGTTGAGTGTTTTCTCTCTCTTTTTCATGCATTCTTTGGCAGAAAGGTGAGAATGTGTAGATCTAGTTGAAACTGAAAACTGTATAGTTGAAGTCAAAAGTTTACATACACCTTGCAGAATCTGCAAAATGTTAATTATTTTACCAAAATAAGAGGGATCATACAAAATGTGTGTAATTTCTTATTAAGTACTGACCTGAATAAGATATTTCACATAAAAGATGTTTACATGTAGTCCACAAGAGAAAATAACAGTTTAAAAGTTTACACACACTTGATTCTTAATATTGCGTTGTTACCTGAACGATCCAAAGCTGTGTGTTTTTTGTTTAGTGATAGTTGTTCATGAGCCCTCATGTTTGTCCTGAACGGTTAAACTGTCTGCTGTTCTTCAGAAAAATCCTTCAGGTCCCACAAATTATTTGGTTTTTCAGCATTTTTGTGTATTTGAACCCTTTTCAACAATGACTGTATGATTTTGATATCCATCTTTTCACACTGAGGACAATTGAGGGACTCATATGCAACTATTACAGAAGGTTCAAACACTCACTGATGCTTCAGAAGGAAAAGCCATGCATTAAAAAGCGGGGGGTAAAAACTTTTTGAATTTGAAAATCAGGGTAAATTTCACTTATTTTGTCTTCTGGTAAACATCTAAGTATCTTCTGTAGCTTCTGAAGGGCAGTACTAAATGAAAAAAATATGATATTTAGGCAAAATAAGAAAAACCTTCTTCTGTTCAAAAGTATTCACCCCCAGCTCTTAATGCATGGCTTTTCCTTCTGGAGCATCAGTGAGTGTTTGAACCTTCTGTAATAGTTGCAAATAAGTCCCTCAGTTGTCCTCAGTGTGAAAAGATGGATCTCAAAAATCGTACAGTCATTGATGGAAAAGGTTCAAATACACAAAAATGCTAAAAAAACAAATAATTTGTGAGACCTGAAGGATTTTTCTAAAGAACAGCAGGCAGTTTAACTGTTCACGACAAACAAGGGACTCATGAACAACTTTTTTTTTTCATTTTGTTTCATGTCATTTAGTGTAGTTGAGTTGTTGTTTTTTTAATTTGGTTAGTTTAAGTTTGTTTTATTTCATGTTGGGTTTTTGGTTTGTTTGTTTGTTTGTTTAGTGTAGCGTTTTGTTTTGTTTAGCATCAGTGAGTGTTTTGAACCGTCTGTAATAGTTGCAAATAAGTCCCTCAGTTGTCCTCAGTGTAAAAAAAAAAATGTATCTCAAAATCATACAGTCGTTGGAAAGGGTTCAAATACACAAAAATGTTGAAAACCAAAGAATTTGTGGGTCTCGCGAGATCTCGTGACGAAATCCTTGTAAAACACTTTGCAGTGTTTACATTA
>JAHKKF010522646.1:0-29410 GCA_019740295.1 Labeo calbasu
AAAAAAAACATTCCAATTAGAAATTGAGCTGACGGATGACGGAAGCATTAGTCATCTTCAGCTCATGCTGTAACATGCACGTACCCGTTCACATGACTTCATCCAAACCACAAAGATATAAATCGGTTGAGATGTTAAACGAATCATGATACAATTTGGAGTTGAAGTTTGTCAATGCATCTCTGAGGGGAATTGAATGTCATGAGTTTAGGTAAGCGCCACCTACTGGCAGAGAATGAATTTGTGGTTTCATTCAGTTTGTCTGCTGTTTTCGTTACGTGCGGATGTGTTTTATGTAGTACAGTTTCACAAAATTAAAGTCAGACCTTCATGTTTTAGCTTTACATTTCGAAATTACACAATCTAATTTAGATTTAAATCTGCTCAAGCTGCACGTATGGAGAATCTCTGTTTGGACTGCGATTAAAATACAGTGGTTGTCTTGAATTTTAAATGGAAAAGGTATAGACAAAGTCTCAGTTGGTTTAAATGGAGACATTTTTGATTTGGGGCTGGTTTTAAAATTTCAGTTCAGAAAAAATATGCAGCATTTTGTCCAAGCAATAATAAAAGGAACCATTTTCATTTATAACACTGTCTTATATCTCATTTTGTTTAAAAAAAAAAAAAAATAGTATCATGAAAATCAATATCATGAATCACACTGCATCGTGAGTTGACAGAATCGCTATCCACCTTTTTCTGAATGCGGAAGTCTCGTCTCGTCTTGACTAGAGCGGTGCTTTACATTTCCGGTCTCTTGTGTTTCTAGTAAAATTAACATTTTCTGAGCAGATACCGTTAAACCTGCGCACCTTTGTATATTTAGTTAGACTGAATTGAAGCTTTTTCAATATATCTTTTTTACTTCAATTTTAATATGGATTTCTATGGAGACCGGAACACAAAAGCACCCAAGCGGAAGTAAGAATCCTTCATGGCGCCGCTCATCGGTTACTCATAAAAAAGGTGAACAGGAACAAAAATTTTAAATCTATGATTTTTTTTATTTTATTGTTATGTTTGTGGTCTCTCATTTTGAAAATCTGATGACATTTAAAAAAAATAATAATACTATAACAAATAACGTTAACAAATGAGACCTTATTGCAAAGTATTACCCTACTGTAAGTCCTAAAGACATATATATCTATACATGACTACCATACGGTGGGAGTTTGACAGACACTAGTAGGCTTACAATGTATGGAAAATTGAGAGTTTGGAATGACGTATTGAGTAAATGGCAACAATTTTTATTTATGGGTGAACCATCCCTTTAAGCACAGAATTACACATCAATGTTTGTGTGACACAGTGGGACGACCTTTCATTCCCCTAAAGACCTGCCGTCTACATTGACTGTCTCCTCCCCCGATGGCATCAGCCCACCATCTGTCCACACACACACACCTCATCATCATCATGACTCAGGCTAATTTCCTCCCATCCTCCCGCCTTCCCTGCCACTTTTATATCACTCTCTTTTACTTTCAGTTCAGGACCACCCAGTTACACAGCGGTCACAAATGCAGACAGCCAGTATACAGTGGAAGGGAAAACACTGGAAGGGAAAGAGAAGAACAGAAGAGCAATGGTTTGTGAGCTACTGTAACTGGCAGAAGGGCATGAAGTGGGGAGAAAAAAAAAAAAAGGACACTGAAATGAGATTCAGCGGTTGAGTCATTTACATCTAGGGTTTACAGATTAAGAGTTAAATCTCAATATCTATTTTTTGATAAATGTACACTTAAATATTTATGTATTTGCTCTGAACTTTAAAGGGCAATTTCTGTCCATCAGAGGAACTAATATTTCAAAACTGACACCCAAGATGAAGAACGTTTAAAGTAAAATCAATACATAAAATTCAATGCTTTTTTAATAAAGGAAAAATAATGTAATTTTATTTGTATGCCCCTAATATAAGAATATGTAACTTGCTCATTGCGTATTCTTATATTGAGGCATATTTGCATTTGTATATTAAAAAATGAAAAACATGAAGATAAACATTGAAAATCTTTAAACTAACCTTCATATTTTCATTTTTTAAATGTTTAAAATGCCTTGCAGGGACTTTAGAACGTATGCATCGAAATTACACTCCAACATATTAAAAAAAAAAAAAAAACAAATTGTTGCCTAGGACCTCAATAACAGGCTGCAGGTCCATCCCTCAAAGCCTGGTTTTCATTGGCGTCAAATTAAATACGGTGCCTCCTCTAAGGCCCATGTAGATTTGATTCAGTCTCATTAAAGGACACTTGTAAACAATCATTCCAACCCAAAAGGGAGAGGGATTTACATTAGAAGCTAACGAGCAATTATCACGTATTGAGTGCCAGTGAGAATAAAAGCGGGGCGTCGTGCTGGGCCATGTGAGAGTGACAGATCTCTATAGAGATGAGGTCACAACAACAGATACAATGTCGATGAACAGATGTGATGAGGGGAATCCGGTGTAAGCTCATCCGCCTCTTTATAAACCCAAACCTTCACTGTTCAGACACAGAGACAAAACACTGTTACCTCTGTCTTTTGTGCCATTTGCTGCTTTTATTCATCAGTGAAGAACACAGCTCAATATTATACTTCGCAATTAACCACTGTGCCACAGTTCCGACTACCTCAAGTCTTTAAGCGCTAATCACCGGTGCTTGCTAAAGCAAACATCATTACTCATACTTACGGTTAAGGGGTTCAAATTCGAATCTCTGCATATTAAAACTTGCACATAACCTGTGTTCTTTATACTACAGACATGAAGAGCATCTCAAACTGCATGCATTGAGGGAAGAGGTGTGATATTAAAAGAGCCCTTAACTCACAATTTTCATCTGGGTAACAACACTACTTTTCACTGTCATGCATTTTTTCCATTTAATTAGAAGTACAGCAATATTAAGAAATGCTATCACATTTTATAACTGTTTATTTGAATATATTTCAAAACCTAATTTATTCCTGTGATGCAACGCTTCATTTCAGCATCATTACTCCAGTAAACAGTGTCACATGATCCTTCAGAAATCATTCTAATATTATGGCCCTACGAAATCAGCTTTATTTTTCCTAAATTCTGTATGATTGTTTTCCCCCAAATTCCATTTTAATTTGTGTGGATTCGTTTTTTTCCATGCAAATTTTTTTTCAATGTTTCAATGGTCAAATGAAAAAATTACTTGAAATCACAAAACTGAACAGAAATTTATAAAAGTTTTACAACCAGAATTACATTTTAAGGCCCTATGAAACAAATTTTAGTTATTTTTTTCTCAAATTCAGTTTTTTTTTTTTTTAAAGAAAATTTAGTTTTTTTCCCCGTTTTAATTTTTCTGGATTCCATTTTTTTTTTAATGTTCTAGACACCATTTTAATTGTTAAATTAAAAAAAATAATCAAAATGCAGTCAGTATACAGTCTCAAATTAGGTTTTATTTTTACCAAATGTAATTTTTTCCGCTTTAATTAAAAAAAAAAAAAAAAGAATCGAAAAGCATGTCTAATTAATTGAAATCACAAAACGTACACAACTGAACAGCAATTTATTAAAAGTTTAACAAAAATTAAATTTCTCAAATTCATTTTTTTTTTCTTGTGTTTTCCATTAATTTTCTTGATTCCATTTTAATGGTTTTATGAAACTGTAATAAATCAAAAGCATCTATAAATAATAGACTTTACAAATTATTTATTATTTAAGAAATACTGTGTTGTGTATTTAAATTTTTCTGGTAAATAAATTCTGATAAATAATTCCACTCTAAAATATTCCTTACATTATGCTTTAATAATAATAATAATAATAATAATTCTAATAGCAGTAGTACTAATGTCATTACTTTAAGTAATATATTTCTGTCACAGTTTCAAGTTCAGACCAAAATTTTACTTTGCCGTCTCTGTTTGTATAGTTTTTCTCAAAAGAAACGGTAAAATGCTCACAAAGTACTCAGAGCAGTTCTGTAGATGTTGTTTATCTATTTATGTCCTCAGTTAGTGAGACAGCAGATGCTGAAAACACTGCAAGCGTAACGTGGGCTTTCAGTGAGTGTAGTAAACCAAACCGTGTGCCTGCGCCATTCATTTACACAAAGACGCGCAGAAAATGCAGGATACCTATTTAAATAGTATTTTTGCATCTTAATATTCACAAACACGAGTCCATATCACATTTTCATTTAAGTGTACTGACCTACTTTTGATTTATTCATCCAAAATTTGTCAAATTCCATGCCATTATACAGTAAATAAAATTTTTTTAATCACTGCATTCTGCAATTCCGTCTGTGTCTTCCACATCGCTGCTCAAGAAACATTTCTTATCAGTGTTAAAAACAACTATGTGGAAATTATAAATATAAAACTCAGTTTTCAAGATATTTCACTATATTGAGGACATTCGGCCCTTACAAGCAAACCAAGACTTGTACACATAGTGCTTCCTCTCTGCCAGAGGGGACAGGAACCCTAACCCTTTGACCTCAACCCCTCACATTCCAGGTAAACCTCTATCCAGCCCTGACCATCTGCACTCACTTTTACTGCCCCGTCACAAGACTCCACCACTACTTTAAGTGTGTGGGGGTGTGTGTATGTGAGATCTGTGTTTTCTGTGTCTTCAGGCCGTGCATATTGCTGGGGGGAGGAAGAGACATCTTCCAATTTCACATTCTATCAGGAAGCCCTCTGCAGCACCAGCGCGCCAGAGCCCGGCCAAACAGCGGCAATCCCTCCACCCGGAGAGCACGTGCCTACCCCAACACAGCCCGAGACAATACAGCAGCTGCCCGAGTGACAAAGCACAACTCTGAGAGGCTGGGACGACCCTCATCAGCATTTGGTGGCTGATTCTATGTGTGTGTGTGTGTTTGTGTTCCTGCATTCAAACATAGATGGGTTTGGGGGAGAAGGAAGAGAACGAGGGGGATGGGAGGAATGGATGAGGCGGCGGCAGCGAGCGCCTTCAGACTTCTGAGCCCATTAATCATCTGAACGTTTGAGAAGCCCGAGCCAACAGGGACCTGGCTGGAGAGAACAGGGACAAGTAATCTTCTCTGCGTGTGCGTGTGCGTGTGTGTGTGTGTCTGCATCGGGGAAGAGTACAAAGGCTAGAGCAGGTGAGAGTGAGCCATGAAGAAAAGAGGGAAGTACAGGATAGACAAAAAAACAGAACAATGAAAGGCTTTCATGTGACCCATTGAGTGAAATGAAGAGGACACACACACAAAAAGAGCTCTCTCCCCATCTGCTCCTAACGTAAGCCTCCTGTGGCACACGGGACAGAACCCCTCCCATCTGTCGTTTGGGGCGACGTGCCCCGCGATGACACAGTAGCCATACGCTGGCACACACGAGCGCCAACAGACACCTTGACCCCTCTCTGTCTCCTGTCATACAGCCGCTGCGCTGCACGCACCAGTCGTAACTCGAACACGCTCACAGCAGTAGACATGTCCTCTGGAGGACACAGATCATCTTCAAAAGGGCACAAGCAGAAACAAGTCAACTATTTTTGACGCAGATACAAACAAACACTGCCCTCAAGCCCAGACGAAAATGTGTGCGGTGCCTGGTGCACCTTCAGTATGGCAGACTTAAGAATTCAGAATTGAATTGTCCTTGTACATTTATGAACAAGAGAAACCACAACGCTCAATATGAAACTCACGCCTTATTGGTAAGAGCCAATTCTCTTTGTTTGTTTACTCAAAAGCACTTATGCACATTAGCACTAAAAAAAAGACTGTTTTAGCATGATTTGAGCTTAAAGGAGTAGTCCCCCACAAAAAAACATGACTATTTTGTACTGTAACTGTGCTGTTTTTATTTGCCATACATACTGAAAGTACACTTTAGTTAACTGAGGATACATTAAGCAAACAGATTAAAGCCTCCAAAACAAGAAGGGGATCAAGGGATTTTAGCAAAGAAAGAAACTGAAGAAATGCTGTGCATGAAACAAACACTGCAAACATACCACTGATCCATATACACACCAAAATCCTGTTTACACCAGTGCTCGTCCACATTGGCATTTTCACTTCATTTCAGAAACGATCTCCGTTCACACACCGAAAATGCATGTCATATGACCATTTATAATGAGCATGATGTTGTTTACACGGTCATCAAGGTTATGCAGAGCGAATGTGAGCAGCCATACCATCATTTTCAAAACTCTCCGTTTTGGTCCATTTACACAGAAACACAACCCCAGAGTTTTCAAACTAAAAAGGGGTCTGCAGTAGTGCAAGAACAGGCTTAACTGTAGCAAAACTTATGCGTTTTAAAACAAAACGCACTAGTTTAAACGTAGCCTATGAAACTGATGAACTATTTTATTGTCAAATGATCTTTTTCATTATCCTAAATGAAAAAAGTCTGAGGTTTTGAAGTTTGATGTTTAAATGTCGGTCCTCTCACGCTGTAGCTTTTTAGTTCATCTAGTTTTTTCCCCACTATCGTTAGTCTACTATTGCCAAGTTGCTGAGTGAGATTTTAGACTTTAACTATTTTGCACCCCTTCAAACTGTCACAGAGCTTTTTCCAAATCTGCTCACACACCAACCTGCAAATTTACTGTCAATTATAAATAGACTTCACTTCTAAAAGAACCTCTGTCACTGTGAGAAAATCATCAAAAAAAAAAAAAAAAAAAAAAAAAAAATCCACACTAAAATGCAAAAAACAAACATTAAGATCAGACTGAAAAGATCAAGGACAGTGTTAAAAATAAACTTCTGCTACTCATTTCTAAAGCTAAGAAAGAAGAAAGAAGCGCAGTGGGCCGTGAGCGACACAAGGCCGGAAACACCTGAGGGTTTTTGAAAAGTTCCCAGATATTAAGTTGGCTATTCTGCACAAAAATCTATTGTTCTATATAAAGTACAGCAGTGATGTCAGAACTACCTGTACTTTGGTATCAAGTAATTTACCCATACCAGTTTTTCTACAGTATTAGTAGTTCAAACGAAATTCATTTCATCGGGTCAAGCTAATGACCTACTACACTGACCAAAATTATAAACGGAACACTTTGCTTTTGTTCACATTTTTCATGAGCTGAACTCAAAGATCTAAGACTTTTTCTATGTACACAAAAGGCCTATTTCTCTCAAATATTGTTCACAAATCTGTCTAAATCGGTGTTAGTGAGTACTACTTCTTTGCTGAGATAATCCATCCACCTCACAGGTGTGGCATATCAAGATGCTGATTAGACAGCATGATTATTGCACAGGTGTGCCTTAGGCTGGCCACAATAAAAAGCCACTCTAAAATGTGTAGTTTGATCACACAGCACAATGCCACAGATGTCGCAAGTTTTGAGGGAGCGTGCAATTGAAATGCTGACTGCAGGAAAGTCCACTAGAGCTGTTGCCCGTGAATTGAATGTTAATTTATCTACCATAAGCCGTCTCAGAGGCGTTTCAGAGAATTTGGCAGTACATCCAACCGGCCTCACAACCGCAGACCACGTGTAACCACACCAGCCCAGGACCTCCACATTCAGCATCTTCACCTCCAAAATCGCCTGAGACTAGCCACCCGGACAGTGGCTGCAACAATCGGTTTGCATAACCAAAGAATTTCTGCACAAAATGTCAGAAACCATCTCAGGGAAGCTCATCTGCATGCTCATTGTCCTCATCGGGGTCTCGATCTGACTGCAGTTCGACGTTGTAACCAACTTGAGTGGGCAAATGCTCACATTCAAAGGCGTCTGGCACTTCGGAGAGGTGCTCTCTTCATGGATGTTACAGTTTTCACTGTACAGGGCAGATGGCAGACAGCGTGTATGGCATCGTGTGGGTGAGCGGTTTGCTGATGTCAACGTTATGGATCGAGTGGCCCATGGTGGCGGTGTGGTTATGGTATGGGCAGACGTATATTATGGACAACGAACACAGGTGCATTTTATTGATGGAATTTGAATGCATAGTGATACCGTGACGAGATCCTAAGGACCATTGTTGTGCCATTCATCTATGACCATCACCTCATGTTGCAGCATGATAATGCTTGGCACCATGTTGCAAGGATCGGTACACAATTCCTGGAAGCTGAAAACATCCCAGTTCTTGCACGGCCTGCATACTCATGTCACCCATTGAGCATGTTTGTAATGCTCTGGACCGACGTATACGACAGCGTGTTCCAGTTCCTGCCAATATCCAGCAACTTCACATAGCCATTGAAGAGGAGCGGACCAACATTCCACAGGCCACAATCAACAACCTGATCAACTCTATGCGAAGGAGATGTGTTGCACTGCGTGAGTCGAATAGTGGTCACACCAGATATTGATATATTGGTTTTCGGCAAAGAAGTGCTCACTAACACAGATTTAGACAGATTTGTAAACATTTGAGAGAAATAGGCCTTTTGTGTACACAGAAAAAGTCTTAGATCTTTGAGTTCAGCTCATGAAAAATGGGGGCAAAAACAAAAGTGTTGCATTTATAATTTTGGTCAGTGTACATTCATTACTGCATTCCCACCATCAGATTGTTTTTCTTTGTGTTGGCCAGCCTTGTAGTCTATCAGCTATAGACAAGCCGTAATCATTTTCTGCAATGGCCACATGCTTTAGTCACAAGCATGCAAACAGTAGTTTAAGTGACAGTCACAAACAAATGAGATCTTTAGGCTGTGATAACAGCCAAATAAATTCATGCACAACAAACAAACAAATACATTTAAGTAGTTATTACTTTAATAAATACAGTTTTATTTTTGATTATTGTTTGTGCGTTTTTACATTACAGCAATTGTTTTAATATATTTAACTAATTAATAAAAAGCCTCATTAGCATTTTTTGTGGTATAATGACAAACATGGGAAACACAAAATTAACATTTTTAAAATTTTAGACTTGATGCGATAACAGCCAAATAAATGCATGCACAAAAATAATAAAGCTACTTTAATAATTAATGTATTATCATTATTACGTGCACATTTTTCACGTTACATAACTGTCCTAATTTAGTAAACAAAATCAACATTGTAAAGATCTTTAGGTTTGATGTGATGACAGCCAAATAAATGCATAACAACAACAAAAAAAATAATAATAATGTTTTTTAAATTAATAAACATTGTAAAGTTAAAAAAAAAAAAAGCACATTAGTGCAATTGTCTTAATATTTAAGTTAATAAATTAATAATTAAAAAAAAAAAAAGAGCGTTCATTAGCATATTAGTTTTTGTTGTAGTTAAGTGACAACTTTGGGAAAAACACACATTTGGGAAAAATCAACACATTTTGAAGTACCGCTCAAAGTTAATATTTTTGCTGTGAAACAATGTTCAGATGACAAGGACATGATCTGACAGACCCAACCCACTCTGCCACTTTTCATGAAGCTATTAGCCTATTTGGCAGACATTATTTAGGCATTAAGCTTTTATTACCCCTCAGGAATTATGACAGGTCTGAATGGAAGGTGCTGTCAGGGTATTGACTCACATTTTTGTCTCTCGTGTGAAGAGTCTCTTATCTAAGCACACACATCTTCTCCAGGAGCACTCAGCAGAAGAGCTGCTTTCACGCCGTCCAGAGAGAAGTCACCAGCTCAAATGCAGGTTACGCCAATCACGCTACTGTAGACAGACGGAGAGAGAGAGACACACATGAGTGACTTGTTTGAAGTCTCTTCAATCATTTAAACTGCACACACACAGTACTGATGCACATGATTTAATTGACTGTAGCTTGATGTCTTTTATAAATAAAATTACGTCAATTACTTTGTCAATTACTTTCATTTCAGCTCTGTATTATTAGGATGCTTTTGGGTTCACCTAACCCCATGCACTTCTTACGGGACGTTCTTACACCATGTTCTTGCATTTAAATAACTGTCAGAAGTCGTTTTTAAACCTGGACTATTTTAAACTTGACACATCTTTTAATTACAACCCTTATGGGTTTTCATTAGAAAGCGTTGCACACCATATCTCATGAACTGTCATCTCTACAAGCTGTAATAAATTATGGAAACTAATCAAACTATATACCAAGACAACTGCAAACACACAAACAGGATTGCCATAACAGAACAATCAGTGTGGACACATTCAATTAAACCATAAAGTCAACAAATAAAATAAAAAAACTGACCATATATCAACACGCATTTAATTATTGCATGCTATTCATTACAGCAAAAAGTCTTTCTTTATAATCTTTAATCAAAACGCAATCATCATTGCAAATAAAGTTGCAAGCTGTACGTTTATCAACCCAGGGCTACTGTAGTTAACTAAATCCATTAAATAAATGCTAACTGAAATAAAGTATAAAACCTTGTTTTTCCTTATTTTCCATTATTTTCATTTAGTTTAACTTGATGTACTAACATTATTGAAACTGAATAAAACCTATTAAACTATAAACTAATAAAAAAAAAAAAAAAAAAAAAAAAAAAAAAAAGATAAAAACATGCAAAAAAATTACTAAAACAATGAAAATGAAAGACGGAAAACACATACTTTTAAAAAAATAATTAATTAATAATTAAATAAAAAATCTTTGTGATCCTAACATAACTCTTACAACCAGTATCTCCCATTAGGCCTGTCACAATAATCAATATATTGACTTATCGCACAATATATGGGTCATTCTATAATTAGTAATATATAATATAACTATAATCTATAATATAACTTCTAATGTTTCATCCATGTGCTTCTAAAGGAAATATCATCATACTGTGCAAATTATGCGAGAATGGGACAAACCATTCCTTTTTGGGGGGGGGGGGGGGGGGGGGGTTTCTAGTGGGNTCCTTTTTGGGGGGGGGGGGGGGGGGTTTCTAGTGGGTAACTTAGTTGACAATGGACACAAATAAAACAAGTTACATCACAATAAACACTGATTTTTGAAGCGCACACCCAAATGTCTTGATAATCTAATCTAACTGAAGGCAAAACTATGAAATCAATTTATATCTGAGGTAATTTAAATGCTTAAATGCAAAGTAGAATGAGCAACTTTACAAAATCGGGGCAGCTGAATACCAGGGTTTTATGTGATATGAACATTTCTGAACAAAAGATATGGCTTTTCAAGATATAGTAGTGTGACTGGGAAAAATAATTGTGTACTAGAAAATTAAGCATTAGGGCTTTATATTGATGACAATATATTCAAAATATACTTCACGGACATTAGATGTAGCCACAATTATAAAATGACCCATATGTACATGGCCTAAATTTTTGGTGACGCAATATATCGGCCATTGTATTTACATAAAAATTAATGTCACCATGTTTTTCGCACTCCACTTGCACCTGTGTCTTTTGCTGCTTCTCGTATATATTGCAGTGTTTTATATATATTACATATGTGTATACAGCATGATATGATGCTAGACTTCTTAAATGAAATGGAAAAATTCACATGAAATGACTGTCACAGCAGCTCTGGAGATGAAGTTCATGTGTTCATGTCGTCATATAATGAGACGCAGAGGCCGAAAATCACCGCGAGCCTCACGTGTGCTTCAGTATTTGCGTAGTAAACAAAAACGTGTTTCCGCCATTCACACATACAGAGCCAAGCGGAACATGCAGGAATCATATCTAAACCGTTTTAATATCCACAGGCATTAGTCCATATCACGATTCGCAGACCCAATTTTGATTTATTCATCCAAAAATTCACGAATTCCGTGGCAATCTGCGCTATAGAGTAAATTTTATTTTATGAATGGACTGAATTTAGGAGAAATTGTAGACGCGCGTCCATGTAGAGACAGAAATAACATGCCGTCATGTAAATTAGATAAATAACCTAAGACCATTTAGTTTGTTTAATAAAAGAACAAGGTATAGACCTGTTCTAAAGGAAAGGTAACTTTAAATGACTTTTGTAGTGATCTGGCACTATATAGAAAATAAAATTAAATAAAATAAACGTGACCTCCAAAGGGGGGGGGGGGGGGGGCACGGGAACACTGATGAATGACAGACAGCAGGAATATTACACTGCTGTCACTTTAAGAGCTGCCCGGATCCAATATACTGTTACATGTGTTTTCTTTCTTTTTATTTACACCGAAATGACTGTTTACACAAGGATACTTGCAAAAACTAGCATTTTGACACATACTGTGCGTGTACCAACTGTTCAAGGCCTATAAAGAAGCAAAAAAAAAAACAAACAAAAAAAGTTCAATATTCCCGTGCTCTAAAAGCGCCATCTTCACGTGCACTCACCTCTTAAACAGCGCACACATATAGCGAAATGAGTTCTCTTTCGATGCTGATTACATCACTTATTTTCAAACCTTAAAAATGCTTGCAAACGATGCGTTTTCTTGACCACATAGCATAGGAACATCACATGTGAGTGTAACCGCGATACAGACGATAGTCCAAAAATCACCAACACTGACAAATTTCTACTGATTAATCGTGTCTACCGGTTTATCGCCCACCCCTACTTGTAACCGTAACCAAATACAGGAGAATTTGGCATCTGACTTACAGTGCAAAGAACAGTACTCCAGATACTACACACATACTGGAATGAAGTACAGATACAAGAAAATTTGTTTATCTTGTCTGCTATCCATTCACTCCTGCTCCCCCATTCAGAGGTCACATCCTAAATGAGGCCAGTGATGGAGTTGCTATGGCAACAAAAACTGTGAGGAGGGGAAAACAACCAGACATGCACACATAGAGGCGTTCCACCCAATAACAGCTCAATTACACTCCGCAAGATCCCTGTGAAGTTACGAGCAAACAGCAAACAGCAAAAAGCAAACAAGTGGTCTAAAGACTCTGACCTAGAGTCATGCGTACATATCTAACACTGTTTGTGTGTAACCTCTAGCATCTGGCCTGACCTCTGCCCTACTATCTCTGTGCACTTTACGCTGCCTGAGGACTGCGTACACATAGCATGAAAGGTACAGAGGTTACAGTTGCTGTGTATTAGCAACACCAATGTGAAACAAGTTAGTTAATTTGAGTGCATTAGTGCCCGCCCACTTTTCAGCATTGTGGGTTCCATATATATTATATATTTATATTATATATAAAAGCACCAGACTGTACTTAACGGCTTTAGTGAAGAAAAGAACTACAATCCTATGAACCATTGTGCATGACATAGGAATTAAACGATGGAAAAACTAGATTTGAAGTTGTTGATTATAGGGGTCGACCAATTATCGCACCCAGCCAATTATCGACATATTATTAAGCATTTTTATGGGTACCGGCCATTTTCAAAACCAATTTGCCAATAAAATAATTTAAAAGCATTTAAAGTATTTAAAGCAAAGAAAGTTTTTGTCAGAGCCCTTGTTAATCCTAATTTTGAAATTAATTTTCATTTTTATACCAAACAAATATAACGGTTTACAATATCGGTTATTGGTGTACTTGATCTGTTATAATTGTAACGGCACTGGCCCTGAAAAACACATATGTGAACCTGTAGCACAAAAATCAGTCATAAGGGTCAATTTTTTGACATCACATGAAAAGCTGAATTAATAAGTTTTTCATTGATGTGTGGTTTGTTAGGATAGGACAACATTTGGCCGAGATACAACTATTTGAAAACCTGGAATCTGAGGGTGCAAAGAAAAAAAAAAAAAAAAATACACATATATAATATAAAATATTGAGAAAGCCGCCTTTAAAATTGTCCACATGAAGTTCTTAGCAATGCATATTACTAATAAAAAAAGTTAATATATTTGCGGTAGAGAATTTACAAAACATCATGGAACGTGATCCTTACGTAATAAGCTAATGATTTTTGGCATAAAAGAAAAATCAATCATTCTGACCCATACAATGTATTTTTGGCTTTTGGTCAAATAATCCCATGCTACTTAAGACTGGTTTTGCTGTCTAGCATCACATATTGGTCAATCCCTAGTTGATTATATATTTAGAAACAATACTTTCAAAACATATGCACATTCAAATATGTAAGTGTTTTGAGAATCTACGCAATTGCATCATTTGCAGTGCTTCGTGGGAGTGGGTGGAGCTTAGTGCACGTTTGGCGTGATTTGCTCTGTGACTGGTGGAATCATGTGTAATGTTGTTTTTTAACCAGGGGCTCTGCTGCGAACTGATGGCTCTAACAAAAGGTCTGTCTTTAAAGGCTATCATTATATAGTTATTATCATTACTAGTTATCGTTAAAAATCGATTTCCCTATATTTTACACTTCTGGAGACTGACTGTCGCACTGTATTAAGCCCATTACATCATTAAACTCTGCTAAGGAATGAGACGTTCTCTGTCCTCTATAAAGATGACACACATTCACAGTGGCTGCCATGCAGAAGTGAGTCTTTAATTGGGGTGTTTCTTCAGGGGGCTGGTTAAGACACTTCTGTTCATTTGCAGGTGGTGACACAGTTGACTGAGCAAAAAAATAAAAAAAAATCCTCACCCTCCAAGACGCAGATGAGTTTGTTTCTTCAGGGGAACAGATTTCCTCTGCAGTGAATGGGTGCCGTCAGAATGCGCGTCCTAACAGCTGATAAAAAAAATCACAATAATGAACAAGTAATCCACATGACTCCAGTCCATCAATTAGCTGTGTTTGTAAGAAACAAATCCATCATTAAGGCATTTTAACTTTAAACCATTACTTCTGATTAAAATATCATTCCAAAATTTAGCTTTAATTCATATTTGTTTACAACTGTTTTGCCTTGTAAACTGTGTTTGATCTGAGCATATTTCTCTCCTGAATCAGACGACTTTTTTTTTTTTCTTTTTTTTTTTTTAAAGCAATATTATACATTATGGACATTTTAGCTAAAAGCATGGATTTGATGTTAAAAATTATGGATTTGTTTCTTACAAACACAGCTTTTCTCTAAACAAGGCTATAACTGATGAATTGGAGTCATGTGGATTACTTGTGGATTATTATGTCTTTATCAGCTGTTTGGACTCATTCTAACGGCACCCATTCACTGTGCAGAATCCATTAGTGAGCAAGCGATGTAATGCTAAATTGCTCCAAATCAGGTCTGATGAAATCTGTTCCGTTCTGATCTTAGATGGCCTGAGTGAGTACATTTTCAGCAATTTTTCATTTTTTGGGTGAATTACTTCTCAACTACACTGATCTCATCAACTCATCAAAACTAGTTAAAGAAGCAAAGTTGATGACGTTACTTAATCAGGCCCTGCAGTTTTCCCACAATTCCAAATTTACTCCAACTTTAATCAAACAACAAAAGACAAGGTTAAATCCGCTCACTGCTTGACTTAACTAGCATTTCAAATTTCATTTGTATCTTTGTCCTAAGGCTGGGCGAGCCGATCACACTGTACAAACGTGGCTACTGTACAAACATGTGGCTAATAAGTCAGCATGTTCTGCGTGTCTCTGTGTGAATGAATAGTTTGGTTTCGCCTGATACACAAACTCAAACACACGTGATGCTCACAGCGTCTCAGCATCTGAGCTTCAATAAAAGACCGATCACGTGAACTTCATCCCCAAAGCTTCTCTGAGAGTAGGTTCATTTGAGAAACACTACTGTATAATAAAGAAATATTACTATTGAACACTAAAATATACTCCTAAATCTAATACTACTACTACTACTACTACTAAGGAACATCACACAACCAAAATATAGCCATATTTTTATATAGTTCTGCTGTGCAGCATCTTAAGACAAGAAATAAAAATGTGTCGTTTTGTTGTAAATTGTTGATAAATTATTATTAATCGTGAACAGAATCCAAAATAAGTAAATAAAACAATTAAGGGAAAAATTAAAATGCATTTCCTGCGACTCTAAATTAAAAAGTAACTGACTCCTTGTAGTTATGTTTACATATATATTCAAGGGCTAACACACATGCGGAAAGCATTTGCCTCCCATTAATGTTACATGAATATCATGGTAAAATATCAATATAGTACGATACGGAAAGAAAACATTTGTTGACAATATTTTTGGCCATGTCGCCCAGCCCTATTTTGTCTTATGGTTCATAAATTGCTCATGTTCTCATTTTTAATAAAAACAAAAGATCAAAAATAACTAATAAAATCAAGCGTACAAGTTGTGTTAGAATCTAAAAATGTAATAAAAAATGTATTTTTAAACGGAAAAAAAAAAGCATACAATGTCACATAACGTGTGAACCTGGACCATAAAACCAGCTTTAAGTAGCACAGGTACATTTGTAGCAATAGCCAACAATACACTGTACGGGTCAAAATCATTGTTTTTTCTTTACGCCAAAAATCATTAGGATATTAAGTAAAGATTATGTTCCATGAAGATATTTTGTAAATTTCCCACTGTAAATATATTAAAACTTAATTTTTGTTTAGTAATAAGCACTGCTAAGTACTTCATTTGGACAACGTTAAAGGCAATTTTCTCAATATTTTGTTTTTTTTTTTTTTGCACCCTCAGATTCCAGATTTTCAAATAGTTGTATCTCTGCCAAATATTGTCCTATCCTAACAAACCATACATCAATAGAAGGCTTATTTATTCAGCTTTCAGATTATGTATAAATCTTAATTTCAAAATATTAAGCCTTATGACTGGTTTTGTGGTCTAGGGTCACATAAAGTAAATGATTGCAAATGAATGATTTGATTGCAAAAATAAATAAATAAATAAATAAATAAACACAAAAGAAAAATTCTTAAACTACCTACACAAAGAGCAAAATGGGAAACAGCTTGGTGTACTCACCTGGCTCGGTTTTAAAAGCCATTGTAACATTTCAATTCTCTAAAAACAACCCTCTAACAAAAACGCACAGGAAAAGCTGTCATTCACAAAGTTATCTGCAACACAAACCCCATTTGCCTGCCTTAATACAATTTTCACAGTCACAAGCTGAATGCAGTTGTACCTGACACCAATTCAACTCGAAGACCAACATAACGATATATGCAATTTGGTAGGTGACTAAAATCACCAGTGACAAACAAATTACTTAATACCAGGAACCTGTCAATCATTCAACAGCTGTCAATCACATAGCTATGATGATGTCAGATAACACACACAACGCGAAGATTAGCTTCGCACACAAGTTTAGGTAAACAACGAACAGTGTTTACTTAATGTATCTAATATATGTATTATCTAAACCTGTGCTTAATAGACACATATAACATTTCTGCTACAAAGCGGAGGATTCACACGGAGGAAATCTGAGCGCAAACCGAAAGCGCTACGAGGCTAATAACGCCGCTGACATTAGGTCCAAACTGATGCCGTTTTAAACAAAATACGCTTTACTTTAAAAAATGGTCGTGTTGATAAAAACAAAAAGATGCAATTCAAATATCATTAGTGACTCTCGCACATTTTTAAAATAAAATAGAAAGGTTGTGCGTTTCTCCGTTACACGGAGGAGCAACACAAAATGGCGACTGCGGGCAGCTCAGATGAGTCCTTATGCTCAAAGTCGCTAAAACACCGAGGGCCACACCGTTATAGTCCCGTTAAACGGGTTTATATACATTCAAAACATTTGTTTAGAAAACCCAATGCGGTTGAGACACAGTAACAGGCATTAAAAGAGGGAGAACGAGCTGCACATTTCCTCATACCCGCTATCAGTGCTAACGGTGTATGACACGGACTCGTCCGGCGTCGTGTACGTATCACAGTGTGTGTATGCGTGCAATCAAAACACACACACTCTCACCCCAAAGCGTGAAACAACCACGGCCCGCGATTAATACGCATCTGTCAATGTCAGACGCTTGAAACGAGCGCAGATCTCATGAACCCGACTTAATTAATCTGACCGTGCGTAAAGTGTACGCACATTCTCATACAATTCTACGTCAAATCCTCCAGCATTCCCGCACAGGGAAACGTGAGATTTTCGCGCAGCGCGGCCGTCAAGCTGCGCAGAGCAGGGATGCGATGCTGTGCTAGCACTGGACAGCAAACGGCCTAATGCTAATAAACAACCCCAGAGCCTTACATTACCCGCTTTCTTTGACGCACACGCGTTCTATAAGCGGTAATTCGGCGCTAAAACGCCAAAGCAGCCAGCCCAAGAGCGAAATAATATCCAAACTGACCCGTTATCATGAATGAGTTTGTCTTTCCTAGCTGCTAGCGTTAGCACTCGGCGACACACAGGCCGCTTTCACCGCGCACACCAGACAATCGTTTCAGCGCTGATTAGCGCGCTTGACCGTTGCACGAAACGACGCAACACATGCTGGGAGCTTTAATAAGAAATAAACGCTTTGCATGAGTGTAAAGCCTGCTTGTTTATTTACCTTCTTTATTTTGTTGTGAGGGCGCGCGGGCTCTTTCTCTCCCACAATCCAGAACAAACAGCTCGAGACGTCGGTGACGTCATGCGCGCGGAGGACGCACAGGACGTGAGGACAGCGAGCGCTGCTGTCACACGTGTGAAAGATCACTTAAAACCGCTCAGCTCTGATCTCTTCCGTTTGCCGTTTGATCGGTGTTATTTAAACGACGCTGGCTAAAAATCACTGCAATAAAAGTACGTGATGAAATAGTACGATTTTTAAAAAAGAACATAAGAAATCTTTATGTTTTTTTATTTTAATGAATTTCAAGTCTACTATTTAAAAAAAAAAGTAACTTAAAAATATCTATCTACACTATACCTAATGTTTTTTTAAAGAAGTTTCTTCCGCTCACCAAGTCAGCATTTATTTGATCCAAAGTACAGCAAAAACAGTAAAATGTTGAAATATTTAAGCTATTTAAAACAACTGTTTTCTATTTGAATATATTTTAAAATGTAATTTATTTCTGGGATTTCAAAGCTGAATTTTTAGCATCCAATCACATGATTTTTCAAAAATCATTTGCTATAATGTATAATGTTACAATACTTTTATCTCAGATAAATGCTGACCTTTTTATCTTTCAGTTCATCAAAGAATCCTAAAAAATGTGCTTAATTTTAATTAGTTTTAAATATTGGTAGCAATAATAATAATAATAATAGTAATAATAATAAATGTTTCTTGAACAGCAAATCAGCATATTAGAATGATTTATGACAGATCATGTGACACTGAAGACTGAAGTAGTGATGCTGAAAATCAAGCTTTGATCAAAGGAATAAATTACATATTAAAATATTTTCAAACAGAAAGCAGCTATTTTAGACAGTAAACAAGAGTGGATCTCACTTAAATACATCAAAACTTTACTTTAAAGCTTAACGTACATTTATTAAGATTACATTTGAAAGCTCTGACTGATTTTAAATTGTAATTTTGACTGCCCCTGCAATGTGTCATAACATAAACATTAGGCCTTCCTGAGCAGTTGAAGTAAATATGTAGAAAATCAAGCTTATTTAAGGACCTGAATTTATTGCATGGGACAAAAACATTGTGTAAATGTCTACAATGAAAGTGAAAGAAGAGATTTCATTTGCAGGAGAAAGCACCATGAACCATGGAAAGAGAACAAACAGCGTAGTTTTTACTACTTGGTGAAGAACAGTTTGTTTAGATTTGTTGGGCATGATATTCTAAGGTCAAATGAACATTTTAACACAAATGAACATTGGCACAACAGATGAAAGATTTGAGAAACATGTAAGCCTTAGAACTGATATGTATAAAATATACCCTTTTCTGCAGGTTCGCATTAATACTTGTCACCTTAAAGTCCAATTTTGCCAAGAAGTAGGCTACTGATCAAACATCCATAGTATTTGGACAGAAACAACCCTGCTGGAAAAATAATAATAATAATAATAGAAACCATCACAGAAATACTAATGGTTTCCACTACAAATACCATAACAAACCATCAACTTTAAACTATTAAAAAATGGTTTTCCATAGTATGTTTTGGCACCTATTTTATTAGGAATTAGTGGTTTAAACAAGCCACCAATAGAAGGCGACCAATTACAGTAGAAAGCCACAGGGTCCAGTACAGTTTCCATTAAAACCGATACGTAAGTCGCATTATAACCAGTAAAACCATTACACATTTTGTGATAGTGTCTACTTTTTTCCAACAGGGAATGGATGTAATTAAGATTTTACCACTTTTGGTAACTAAAATAAATAATAAAATAATAAAAAATAGGAATATAAATACACGATAAAAAAAAAAGGCTCCCAGACGATTTATTTGTGGTATAAAAATAGCTCAGTGACAGTTGTTTCCACACAGTCACATGGCGTTTATTTTGAAAGGTGAACTTCTCCAAAGACAAGGGACATTTGTTACACAGAGCCTGTGTCTCTATATCTCTGTGGTTATTAAAATTACCACAGTTATGAGCAACTCTTTGATGCACTTGCTTTTATTACCAACACGACTAAGTTTATGGATTCTCTCTTTAGTATATTACATTCTCGTGTACGGCACAGCTGGAATCACTGCTTGTTTGGTTTTGATCCGAATTGGCTTGACTGGATTTAGGGATCCATATGGAACTTTTCAATGGAACGTCCGAAAGAAACCGCCAGACTGCCTGAAAGACCCTGCACTTGGTGACCATGCGTATCTGAAGGGCAGGGTGAGCATTCATAATGTAAAACATAAACAGTTGTTTATTTGATGTCTTTGTCAAAAGTAATATTTACGAGGTCATTAGATACACATAAAACTATTATTGGAGTAAGAAAAATACTATTTCAGTCTTTCAAATTCAAAAAGCAATTTAGTTCAGTTTGTTACCGTTTCTTTGTAATTATCTATGACATTTATTAGCAATTTTTGAGTGAAATTTGAAGTAGGCTAAATCATTATTTTTTCTCAGTATTCGTTCTGTAGTTAGAAAGGTGAATGAAAGGCTAAATAATGATGGTCCATATCTTGTGCTCTTGCGCCACCTGTGTTTAGACATAGAACACGACGTTCGTCTTCCTCCACATTCCTTTGTCTTTAATGAAATCACGCTTAGCAGCTTGACATACTTGACATTTATTTATTTATAATCTTTCTAAAATTTTATATTTCGTTAAGATTGCTGGAATAGTAATTGAACAGAGTGACGAGGTATTCACCATTTTTGTTTATTTATGTGTGTATTTGTTTATTTACTTAGTCAAGTCATAACCTCCAATAATTTGACTTCGTTCTGTCCCCCATAGAGCTCAGGCTTGAGGTTTCATTATGTATCCAAAGGAGACCACAGAAAGCCCCTAATGCTGTTTCTTCATGGTTTCCCAGAAAACTGGTTACTTCCTCCTTCATTTTTTAAAATTTCTGATTATGTTATGTTGTAGATGTGATGCAGTAAATTTTGTAAAGTGCGTTTCTGCATGTTGTTTTTTTATACAGACATTTCAGATGACGTTACTAATTATTCCTTTATTATATCAGAATTACTATATTACTAAATATTGGTCTATATATGACCTGCAGGTACTCCTGGCGTTATCAATTACAGGAATTCAGTAGTCATTACCACACGGTGGCGCTAGATCTGCGTGGCTGTGGAGATTCTGACGTGCCCGACCAGCTGGAGGAATATTCACTGGAGACACTTTTATATGACATCAGAGACACCATCGATGAACTGGGTACTTATGACTATATCACATATGAATAATAGCGGCTCCTGACCATAAATTTAGGTTGGGCACATTCTGGGTCATATCGCAGGTTTTATGATTAACCTATGATTAACTGCTAAAAGCAGTTCTACATTTAAATGACTAAACACATGCAGGACACTTTTGGCAGAGTCTAGTGTCTTTGCGTAATTCAGCCTGAGTGTGGTGCTTTAATATTGATTAGCATCCTCTACATACATAATGCATACATAGAATCTTAAAGGGATAGTTTAGGCAAAAATGAACATCCTGTCATCATTTGCTACCGTCAACTGATTGGTTACCAAAATTCTTCAAAATATTTTCTTTTGTGCTAATGGAAAAAAAATACTATGGTAGTCAATGGCTACCGTCAACTGTTTGGTCACCAAAGTTCTTCAAAATATTTTGTTTAGTGTTTATGGTTAAAAATACTATGGAAGTCATGGCTACTGTCAGCACTTTGGTTACCAAAATGTTTAAAATATTTTCTATTGCACTTATGGAAAAAATACTATGGAAGTCAATGGCTACCGTCAACTGGTTGCCAAAATTCTTCAAAATATTTTATTTATTGTTTATGGTTAAAAATACTATGGAAGTCAATGGCTACCGTCAACTGGTTGCCAAAATTCTTCAAAATATTTTATTTATTGTTTATGGTTAAAAATACTATGGAAGTCAATGACTACCGGCAACTGTCTGGTTACCAAAATTCTTCAAAATATTTTGTTTAGTGTTTATGGTGAAAAATACAATGGAAGTCAATGGCTACCGTCAACTGTTTGGTTACCAAAATTTTTACAAATATTTTCTTTTGCGCTTACAGAAAATAATTTATGGAAGTCAATGGCTACCGTCAACTGTTTGGTCACTAAAATTCTTCAAAATATTTTGTTTAGTGTTTATGGTGAAAAATACTATGGAAGTCAATGGCTACCGTCAACTGTTTGGTTACCAACATTTTTAAAAATATTTTCTTTTGCGCTTACAGAAAATAATTTATGGAAGTCAATGGCTACCGTCAACTGTTTGGTTACCAAAATTTTTAAAAATATTTTCTTTTGCGCTTACAGAAAATAATTTATGGAAGTCAGTGGCTACCGTCAACTGTTTGGTTACCAAAATTTTTAAAAATATTTTCTTTTGCGCTTACGGAAAATAGTCTATGGAAGTCAATGGCTACCGTCAACTGTTTGGTCACTAAAATTCTTCAAAATATTTTGTTTAGTGTTTATGGTGAAAAATACTATGGAAGTCAGTGGCTACCGTCAACTCTTTGGTTACCAAAATTCTTCAAAGGTTTTTCTTTTGAAAACTAACTGAAGAAACTAACTGATACTGATAAATGATGAATTTTCATTTTTGCGTGACCTATCCCTTTAATGTATTTATTATGCTTGAATATTGTTTTAGAATTTTACAAGTTGTGGAAAAATTCAGGAGAGTAAAACAATCCACATCAATTCTTAGAATTAGAACCATGAGCACTGGGTTATTTACTAAACACACACAGACAAACTATTTGATTATCTTTTTATTAGTTGTTTTTAACAACCCCCCTCCTCCCCATACAGAAGGGCCACGGCTGAATGTGAACCAGTTTTGCCTCAGTCAGTAAACCACTGGAATGACATGTATTTAATTACAGGTCACACAAGTTGCATATTGGTGGGCCATGACTGGGGTGGGATGCTGGCATGGCATTTTGCACTGGAGAGACCAGACATGGTGCAACACCTAATTGTCATGAACGCCCCTCATCCTGCCTCATGGCTGGGTAAGTGTATATCAAGAATTTCCAGACGGCGCATCATTTCATTTGTTTTTCAACACAACTCTGACTCTGAACCGAAACATATGTGGGCACAGACAATTGATACTCATTTCTGTAAAACCCAGACGCAGTTCTGAGAAGACCCTCTCAGCTGTTGCGTTCAGGACACGCCTGCTTCTTCCAGTTACCGATGCTGCCCGAAATAGTTTTGTCTCTTGAAGATTTTAAGGTAGTGTGAATATGTTTAATCATTAACACATTAAGTCCCCCAAATGTTTGACACTATGGTTTCTGTTTTGACACTGCTATTACTGAACAGGAAACACTGAGGGCTTCCTGTCCTTTGAATTTGAGTATAATGGTGACAGTTCAGAAGTTCTGACTGTTGATTCTCTGCAACTTTTTATTTGTCATGTGCATGTAGTTAGTCCGAAGTCTATTTTGTGGCAAGAATCTGGGCATCAGAAACAAATCCAGACGGCTCACTGAGACCCAGCTGGAGGGGTACCTATACCGGCTGTCCCAGCCTGGAGGACTCACAGGCCCTCTGAACTACTTTCGTTCTCTTCTGAGGTTTCAAATTAATCACACTTTCATTTCTGTTTTATTGGCGGTATGTTAAGTGGTTATGATGCACTCCTCTTTCTACAGTAACACTCTGTACAAGCATCAAGATGTCGGGGTGCCCTGCATGGTAATTTGGGGTGAGGCAGACAATGTACTGGTTGAGGGCATGTCTGGTGGAACGCGGCCTTATGTAAGGGGTCCGGTCGTCATTCACACTATTCCCGAATGCAGCCACTGGGTTCAGCAGGATCAACCTGAGACAGTCAACAATCTCATATGGGACTTTGTTCTGGATAAAGATGTCATAAAACACACTCACTGATTGCCTTTGAGGAAATTTTTACATTTTTTCCCAGTTTATTAGATATTAAAGCCTTTTATGAAATCTTCAGTTCAACAATCTTTGACTAAAAATGTAGCCTGTCTTGTTTTACAGTCTGTTTAAATTTAGTGTGACTAAATACCGTACAGCCATATCAAAATATCTAATGTGTTTTTTGTCTCACTGTTCCTGTGATTATTGTTTGCATTTTAAATGCTAAGTGTGTTGACTTATCCCAACACTAAGTGACAACAATGAACAAATTCTCATTGAGAAAATCCCTGATTCTTGAGGAGGCTGTGTACTGCACATATGATTATAATACGTCACAGTTAAAAATAGTAAACTTTGTTACAAAAAACAGTTAACATTCTCTCAAGACCCTTTTCATTAGGCGCTGCCAGCATTTATTTCTAATTATAGCTTATACTTTAACTTAAGTAGTTTGTTTCTCACAGAAAATGTGGTTTTGGTAAAATGAATATAGTAGATGGGTCAATCAGACTACTTTTGAGATACTTTTGTAATACTTTTATTGTATTATGATCGTCGGACAGTCCGAACGGCCATTCATTTTGTTTGTGAAAATCTGTGAATTTTATCTTTGTGTTTAATGTAAAAATAAATCTAAATGAAAATAAATTTTGTGGTTAATGCTATAATAAGTATAGTCACAAAAACAAATTTTTAATTAACGTCTTTGTGATTTTTATTAAGTGTTCACCTCATATGGCAAGCTATTATTTTTATTCCTAACTACAATAATGTTTTCCTATAGAGGATTTGCACTTACGTCACAATGCGGCCATACTGGCGAAAAGATGTAAACAACAGCATGGACTGCACGGTTAATATACTGCTGATTACGTTGTTTTGCTAATTTATGCTGTCTAAACCATGGAAAAATCGAGTGTAGTTCAGTGGCATGTTTGCGTTCAGTCCCGCTAATATGGTCGTATGATGACGTGACGTGAAAACACTTTATAGTGATGACAAGAAGCCATTATAAGAATATAAATATATCCAAATAGTAACAAGTAACATTTAATTTTTACATTTTCGTTATTGAATTCCATTAGGATGAGTGGATTAGATATCAACCATTCAATTTTGACAGTGTATTCCAACTGAGTGTTCACAAACAGCTTGATTGACAGGCGATCTGGCCAATCATAACGCCGAGTCCGTCATTTTGTCCAACAAACAATTCAGACGAGAGAGTAGATTAACTTCAGTGGACTTAAACTTGAAACATTGTGTGTATTGACATTTTTCACTGGTTGATCTAAAATACGTTCATTCCTGTTTTTTTCTTCGTGTTTTAAAGAAGAATATTTCAGCCAAATATTGTCCTATCAGATGAATAAATCTCAATTTCAAAAAATGAACACTTATGACAATATTTTAAAGCTGAGACCTTGTTTCACACCAGAAGTAACCTGCTCTGTCTTGTTCTTCGGCACGTTGTTAGTTTTCTCTTTGCACCGCAATGTATTTTTCACTGCGTGAGCACATTTTGTGTAGTGTGAGAGCGGCTGTTTGACAGACATCGCACCAGTAACTAAGGAGGGTTTTTGTGAAGGGTCAGTGGTTGGTATTTGTTCCAACCTTTACTGCCAACTTTTCATTAGGAGACACTTTCCCAGTTTTTGTCATTACTGCTGTTTTACTAGTTAGGGAAGAGTGGAGGAAAACGCTCCCATGGGGCACGCCCCCCTACTGTTTTTCCCAAAATAACCACAAGATGAAATCAAGATACGTTTTTATTGTAAATATGGACTACACTGACAAAAGTGATGTAAAGTTTTCACTGATGATGTTTTGGAGAGAAAATGGATTTCACCGTAAATTATCTCATTTTCAGTAGTAAGAAGTAAGTGTTTTAAAGCTTGTTGTTTTGTAGAACATCACAGTTATATATGATATGAGAACAGCAGGGCCTGTAGATAGGAAGCACGTGTTATTATTATAAAAATATAATTATATTTTCAGAATGACACATTTTTTTCTCAAACACTCCCAGGGAGTAATGGGCAATTACTGTAGTTACTCTGTTGTGAACATCAAATCCTTTGTTTTAATTCTAACTAGTTGGTTGAATAAAAATATTTGCATTTTATATTTAAAAATTACCTCAAGTTAGCATCAGGTAGCTAGTTAGCTAGCCAATTAGCATCAGCTAACAAAATGTTTCAAATAGGCCATTATAATTTTGTATTTCATAATTATTGATTATATTCTTTTTTATTTTAAGCTAAAACTGCCTGTACTCTGATTTTGCTGTAAAAGTTTACAGCAAATAGCTTTGTCAGACTGGGAGGTCATTTTACCCCACCCATGGGGGTAAAAGGAGGGGTAAAACACTCCTTTGGTACAAATTTAATTTTTGTTAAAAATCTAATAACATGAAAACTCTAGACATTTTGTCACTAAAATAGCTTTTCTGAACACATTTAACTTTTGTGTCACCAAAAAAATTACACAGTCCTTTTCCCCCACTCTACCCTATATGTAATGACAAGTCAGAATGCCTACTTTATAATTCACTTTAAATGTTACTACATTTTAAGTAAATTTCTAAAGTAGGCATTCTGACTTTGTAGAATGCCTATATACACTATACTAGTGTCTAATAAATTTGTATTATTGTATATTCATTTAGTAATAAAAACTTTTAATACTATCAAAACAGTACAAAGTACCGTCTATTGAAACTGACATGAAATAGCGGTTATCTCATGGATTAAGGAATAAATATGAAAACGGCTTGCCATACACTCCGTAGCAGATTTTCGGAAATGAATTAAAATATCTACCTTCTGTATCTGTCACCAAACGTTTTGAACAACAGTCTCGCGTTCATTGGATCTTCTGGCGGTGAGTTCATCAAATCAGGTTTCAGGGAGGCGCACAAGGGGATCTCGGCGGATCTCAGATCTCTTGTTCTTCACGCGAAGACTTCTCCACGAACTCCGCCAGATGAGCGTTTCCGGCGAGAGCCCTAGTGCCAAAACATCGACACACGGCCAACTCTGAGCTGCTGTTATGTGGGTTTTCATCGTTTGCTCTGAAGCTCTGCGAACGGTAAGTGTCATTTTAGAAGAAAATAGCTGTTGTTGTTTTTGTGCTGACAACCGAGTCAAACTGTACGGTGTAACTTCACCTCAGCAGGGGCGAGTAAAGTCAGTGTGAGTTTCTGAGTTGATTTGCTGCGTCTAGTTCTCGGTGAATGTAATAACTAACCGTAACCACAACTAATTTCATTTCTTGTTCTCGTTCTGTTGAGCTAACTCTGAAAAGTCATGTCTACTCAAATAATAAACTATGCAGTTAGGACTGTAATGGGGGGCTAAACGTCATTAACCACTTCGTTGACTTTGCGGTCAGCAAATGTGTGTCTAATGATGACTAGTTAGTGTCCTTGTCAAAGATTAACCTGTTCACTTCTTGGACTTATAAGGACAGGTAATGTTGTTATTCTCTCGTCTTCCTGTGTTTTAGGGTTGGAAAGCAATAAAAGACACGCCTTGTAAGCAGCAACATTGGCACGTTTTTGATATGTAAAACCATTATTTCAAATGGCGGCTGAGGACATCATCAGGATTACAGCATCAGGAAAAACTGGCCAGACTGGCAACAACTAAACAGCACAACTGATTTACGTTAACTACTTCTCCAATAATGTTATTTAACTCTACCTGTGAGGCTTATGGCAATCCAGTGGCCTTCTTCTACAACAACACTGGCAAGGCCATCACCCCGACCTGGCGCACTCGTGACTATTTCGTGATCGCTCTCGGGCTCCCGATTTGTGTCTGTATTATCCTTTCGAATATATTGGTCATAGTGGCCATAATCATCAACCGACAGTTCCACTTCCCCATTTATTACTTACTTGGGAACATGGCGGCGGCGGACCTCTTCGCCGGCATCTCGTATTTCTACCTCGTGTTCCACACGGGCCCGTGGACCATTGAATTGTCCATCCAGCAGTGGTTTGTTCGTGGAGCTTTGATCAACATGAGCCTGACTGCGTCAGTGGTCAACCTGTTGGCTGTGGCGGTGGAGCGCCATCAGACCATCTTCACCATGCAGCTCCACAGCACCATGACCAGGCGGCGTGTGGTGATGTTAATAGTCACCATCTGGCTGGTGGCCGTCTTCATGGGTTTGGTGCCCACCATGGGCTGGAACTGTATTTGCGACCTGTCTAGCTGCTGCACGGTAGCACCGCTGTACTCCCGCAGCTTCCTGGTGTTCTGGGCCATCCTCAACCTCTTGGCCTTCTTTATCATGGTGGCCGTCTACACGCACATCTTCATCTACGTCCGCCGCCGGAGCCAACAAATGTCCCCGCACACAGATCAGCCCTCGAACAACCAGACTGTTATCAGCCTCATGAAGACCATGTCCATGATTCTGGGTAAGGCCTTGACTCTTATGTAGACTGAGATTACTACTTGACTGAGTGAAAGTTTAATTTTCTGTTTTGGAAACTTGTTTGAGAATTGAAAAATGTCTTCTGTAACTCTAACTGTGTGGTGAAGTAATGGGACCTTGTTTTTGGGAAAAACAAAACAAGTCTGTCGACTCCAAAACAAGTTTACGAAACCGGTTTGCGCCTGGTTATTTTGTACCTTGAGCTGGAAGCACTTATTTTAGTTGCCCTAAGATTGACCCTAATATGCAGTGAAAGAAATGGATTGACTGAGCACATGGTGCTATTGTGAGTAAATATGCACAGAATCACATGCAAATTATACATTGTAATTAAACTAACAAGTATAAAATATCTTGAAATGAGAGCCCACACGACACAGTTTACATTAAAAGAATGTTGCCACCAATAAAAAATAAAGCACAAACTTAAGGAATGGCCAGTCATAATAATCTCATCAGATAATGTAATCTTTTTATGACAAGGAAACATTCGGTTCAGGTTTTATTATCAACTAATGATTTGTATAAAAAAAAATCCTTCACTGTTATCACTATTAGAAATTCTTTGCATACATAAAATATTTTTTAAATATACTCTACCAGTCAAAAAATGTGTTTTGCTATTTAAAATAACCTCTTCTATTTGAATATGTTTTAAAATGTAATTTATTCCTGTGATTTCAAGGCTGAATTTTTAGCATCATTACTCCAGTCACATGATCCTTCAGAAATCATTCTAATATTCTGATT
>JAHKKF010522646.1:29460-58989 GCA_019740295.1 Labeo calbasu
TTATTATGTTGAAAACAGCCGTGTAGATAGAAATCTTTTGTAACATTATAAATGTCTTTATTGTCACTTTGATCAATTTAAAGCATCCTAAATAGAAGTATTAATTTCTGTTATTAATAGAAAAAAAATTACATGTAAAAAAACTAAATTAAAAAATGACACTGAGTCCAAGCTTTTAAATGGTGTAGTGTATAATGTTACATTTTATTTCAGATAAATACTGATCTTTGGATCTTTTCATTCATCAAAGAAACTTGAAAAACATCTACTGAGCTGTTTTCAACATAATAATAATAATAATAATAATAATAATAATAATAATAATAATAATAATAATCAACGTATTAGAATGGTTTCTGAAGGATCATGTGACACTGAAGACTGGAGTAATGATACTAAAAAATCAGCTTTGAAATCACGGGAATAAGTTACATTTGAAATTATATTTAAGAAAACAGTTCTTTTAAATAGTAAAAATATTTTAAAATTGTAAAAATATTACTGTTCGAAAAAAGCTGAATTTTCAGCATCGTTACTCCAGTCTTCAGTGTCACATGATCCTTCAGAAATCATTCTAATATGCTGATTTGCAGCTAAAGAAACATTCTTATTATGTTGAAATGTTGAAAACAAATGGCATTAATATTTTTGTGGAAACCACAATATGTTTTTTTCAGGATTCTTTGAACAGAAAGCTCAAAAGAACAGAATTTATTTGAAATGGAAACCTTTTGTAACATTTTGTAACACGTCTTTACTGTCACTTTTTTTTATTAATCAAAGTTAATGCATTCTTTTTTGAATTGCTAAATTGCAACTGTTGAAAATGCTACATTTTGTGCAGTTTTATGCATGTGTGTTGTCTAATTCTCACCTTGTTTGTTGTATAATTCCATTATCAGTTGTTCACGGTGTGGTTCAGCGCTTACTGTATAGAACATTTTGCAAGATGATGCATTTGCATGCTGTGGTAGCTTAGCTTGCACCCTGTAAACCAAAACCATACCCGCTCATCAAGTCTTTTTTTTTTTATTCTGTGACCTTTCTCTGCAGGTGCCTTTGTGATCTGTTGGACGCCTGGTCTGGTGATTCTGCTGCTGGACGGTCTCAGTTGCACCGCATGTGACGTTCTCAAATATGAAAAGTACTGCCTGGTTCTGGCCGAGTGTAACTCTCTGGTGAACCCCATCATCTACTCGTTACGGGACACGGACATGAGGACCACCTACAAACGCATTCTCTGCTTCCCTTGGAGAAGAATGCGCCAGCGTGAGGGGCCTTCTGGCATCCGCTTTGAGCCTGTGAAAACAGGGGCACCCCCGGAGAAAAACAGCAATAACTCCACCACTTTAGAGCCCGTTTCTTCACAAAGCCTATTGTCTTCATAGAAAAAGTATTTCTCAGTGTAAATAAATGACTTTGTATTTGCTCAGTGAAATGATCACAGCTTGTACAAAGAGTAAATAATACATCATTTTTGATAGCTTGTTTTGGTACATGTTTTTGTCTCTCTTTGACAATAGATGTATTAGGGCTCTTTTGTGTCGGTTAGTTACGAGGCACAGGCAGCTTGGCTGCTCACAGGAAGTTTTTCTTTTCCCAAAGCGCAAGCATTAATATTCATAAAATGGCCTGTTTTGGGCCATTCTGTTTTTTTGGGAATGAGATCAGAAACAGAAAAATACCAAGTCTAAAACGGACAACATTTTGCTGTATTTTGGTGCTATTATTTTCCAAACAAACCAGACATGCAGATTTTAATTTTAAAGTGCCCATATTATGGTATACCTGAACACATCTGCGTGATTTAAACTTCAAAAACATTTTTTTTCTCACACTGTACATTCCTGCAGCACTTCTTTTTATCCTCTGTGTGTTTAAAGGGAACCTATTATGCAAAATCCACTTTTACATGGTGTTTGCCTATAAAAGTGTCATATCCGTGTGTAAACAACCATCTTACAAAGATAAAAAAAATCCACCCACTCCTTATTTTTTAAATTCCCATTAAACCAAACCTCATTAGACATGCAGTTTTGATTCTCAAAGCAGTGTGATGTCACATTGTTTAGGCCCCGCCCACAGCGGCTGACTGACTCCATTGCAGTAGTTTCCGCCCTCAGCGAGCTGTCTTCAGTTGTACGCCGTCCTTCATTTTCTCCACGTACGAGCAGCTGTATTGTCAACAATGTCTCGTGAGCAATCCCAGTGTTCTGTATTTGGATGTAAGACTGAACATAAGAATCTTCATTTTCTAAGCCACTGAGGATGCAGTGGATTACTTTTATTTTTGAAGGTAATGCGCCTCAAAATCCACCTAAATACGTTAATGTCTGCACAAATCATTTCACTTCAAACCTATTTGTGAATGTCATGTCATAGTGCTTAGCTAATGTTTTAACGGTATTTGTGTACGTACGTTAGCAAAATATTTGAATTTATCAGCGCTGCGCTATAACTTTGCGCTGTTTCACCCCGCTTTTGGCGTGTTTGGCTTCCCATACACTCTTAAAACTAATTCTTTATTGGCATCTATGGTTCCATGAAGAATCTTGAACATCCATGGAACCTTTCAAATGCAGAAAAGGTTCTTTATAATGGAAAAAGGTTAAAAAACTGGAAAAACTGTTTATTGCTGTAAGTATGTAAGGCAGAGATGTTTACGCTACGCCCTCTTCTGAAGACGGGCCAGGAATATGCAGCTCATTTGCATTTAAAGTGATACACACCAAAACAGCTTTTTTTTTTTAGATGTTATAATAAATGATCTGTGGGGTATTTTGAGCTGAAACTTCATAGACATGTTCTGGAGACACCTTACTTCTTGTAATAAAAGGGGCATAATAGGTGCCCTTTAAACCCACTTTTATGAGGCACCAAGTCTGCTCTGTTTGGTCAACCACCTATAGCTTATTGGAAAAGTAACGTCCCGTACTTTAATCGGGTTTCAGCTGTAAACAGTATTATATATATGGTAACTGCCACAGGCACTAGCAGTCCATTCAGTGTCTTGCCCTCATTAAGAAAAACACCCCTAACATCTCCTTAACATAGGAAATCACTTACACAACTGTTGTTTCAGGGCAGGCCAAAGCAGGCAGTAGGTAGACATTATGTAAAAAGTATTCCCGTAGCTTCATAAAACTACTACTTTTCTGGACCTTGAATTTGTCAGTTGCGTTGGTGTCTGTGCAGGGTCAGAAAGCTCTTGGATTTTTTGTTAAGTTTTGTCAAAGATGAACGAATGTCTTAGAGGTTTGGAACAACACGAGGGTGAGAAATTAATGACAGAATTTCCATTTTTGTGAGAACCATCACTTTAAAGCACTAACAAGCATCTGTCAGTGGGGAATGACAGCTTGTTTTCCCTTGAATTAAATAGATTTTTGGATAACACTTTCTATGAAGCCCATATTTATAATACATTATAAGGGTATTCCTAAGGCATTATAATGAATGCATAATGCATTATAAAAAACCTTATAATATGTTGTATCATCTCATGAGTATTCATAAGAAATGTTTTAATGTATTATAATATTTATTTATTTGTGGTTATAGCTTTTAAGAGTATGATGATTTATAACACAATGAACATGTTTCATCCATTATACTTCTCATAGTTATAACGTATTACAAGTCTCATATTTTGCCATGTTACTTATGTTACTTTACTTAAAGCAGACAAAGACCACTTATAATAATAATAATAATAATTTTGTTCTCAAACAGCCATATGATCAGGTATCAGATCAGATAAATGTATAATATGACACATTTGCTTTGAACTATTTTTTATTGTAATATCGGTTTGATTATGTTGATAGGTAACTCTGCAACTACATGTCAGCTAGCAGTAATTATTATTAGTATTATGCTTGCTAAATTTATGCTAACACTTTATTTTTGATGGTTCCCCAACAGACACACTGATTATTAGTAACTTTGGAAGTATGTGAATCTTTTACCTACCCTAACCTTAACCTAAGTCTACTAATACTCTAAGGAGTGTTGCTTGTAGTCAATAGACTAAGGGGACCATCAAAATAATATGTGACCTTATATATAAAGAAAGAGAGACATCAGTTGGTATATATACACATATACATATACATATATACACACACACCTAACCACTCACAAGATGTAGATTTAATATGGTGTTCACTGTGTTAAAATAATCAAAATAATTATTCCCTAAAAGTCATAACTACAAATTATAATGTATTATAGTTGTTGTTATGATGTGATGATTTTTCATGAGATTATATAGCATATTAAAACGATTTTTTAAAAATGCATTATGGATTCATTGTAATGCCTTAAGAATACCCTTATAATGTATTAAAAATACAGGCTGATTGTTAAAGTGTTACTGATTTTTTCTAGGTTTTTATTTTATTTCAGGATTTCACTGGAAAACAAAACAAGTAATGAGGAAGAACGTCGCTTTTGCAGTGTGATTAGAAGTTATTTCCATATTCTGATACCATATCATAGTCCTACCTGCAGAAACCCTTATAATATTAAATGAGAAGTTCATTTCCAAAACAAAAAATTACAGATAATTTACTCACCCCCTTGTCATCCAAGATGTTCATGTCTTTTTTTCTTCAGTCGTAAAGAAATTATGTTTTTTGAGGAAAACATTTCAGGAATGTTCTCCGTGTAGTGGACTTCCACGGTGCCCGCGACTTTGAACTTCCAAAATGCAGTTTGAATGCAGCTTCAAAGGGCTGTAAATGATCCCAGCTGAGGAAGAAGGGTCTTATCTAGCAAAATCATTTGGTTATTTTCAAAAAAAAAAAATTAATAATAATACAAGTTATATACCTTTTAGCCTCAAATTCTCATCTTGTCTAGCTCTGCATGAACTCATGAACTGCAGGAACTGTGTATTCCTGTTCAAGACAGTTGGGGTCGAAAAACTCCCATCTCATTTTCTCCTCCAACTTCAAAATCATCCTACATCGCTGCAGAAATACCAATCAAATGTTTACAAAGTGAACGCGCAAAGATCAAACACCCTTTACAAAAAAAACTGTCTTGAACCGGAATACACAGAGCATTTGCAGAGCTAGACAAGATGAGCATTTGAGGTTAAAAAGTATATAAATTTGTTTAGAAAATAGCCGATCGTTTCACTGGATAAGACCCTTATTTCTCGGCTGGGAGGGCTTTTGAGTCTTTTGAAGCTGCTTTAATCTGCATTTTGGCAGTTCAAACTTGCAGGCACCATCATATGGAGAACATTCCTTTTACGACTGAAAAAAGAAAGACATGAACATCTTGGATGACAAGGGGATGAGTAAAATTATCTGTAAATTTGTTTTGGAACAGGACATAAACAGGAAGAGAAGCCGTGTAAAAACCAACCACACACAAATGCCCTGGAGGTGACTTTGGCACATCTGTTTTCTTGCCAAACTGTAACTGATAATATCTTCAATTCTACTGATCATGAATTATTGACTTTTCCTCAGAAATGTTTTGATCTAGAAAGCCCCACCTGAAACAAACAACAGCCCTGATTTCTGACGTTTTGCTTTGCCGTGTTTCTAATTTTACTCCGCAGACTGTGGGCTGTGTTTCATTTCACCAAACCGAGTAGTTCCAGAGCACATAATCAATTTGAGATGAGGGGGAAAAAAAGGTCTGATTTATTGTGATCCTCATATTATTGTCCTTACGCCGCATAAATATTCAAGACGACCGGCTAGCGCGCCGAAAACTGGCAGACTCATTCATAACCGCCGATTTTACGGACGGCGACATGCAAATAGGCGCTTAATGAACAGAAACAACAAAAAAATACTACAGGCTCAAAAGCACACTAGATTATTTTATTAGTTTTTGTTTTTCTAATAAGGAACACTACAATTTTCTCATATTTCTTTTTTCTCTCTCACTAGAACAGTTCTAAAGTTGAGGTATAAAAGGAGTTTATACAGACTACCAAGTCTGAAAATGGTGGGGTTTATATACAAGTGAAATGGAGAGAGGAGAGGTAGAGAGGAGGGAGAGAATGGTAAATACAGAAGGAAGCGTGTACTACAATTCTAGTAAAATAATGATAAAAATCGAGGATTAAAAACGCCGACGTCATTTGCTACGGTGCTGCGGAATCCACCTCGGTTTCCAAATGGATGCACTTTTGGGAAAAACTAAAGATATGTAGTGTTTAAAAATCACGTTACCTAGCTTATGCGTTTATTCCGTCAATTTAGTAGTGTGAGTGGATTTTCACAGCACCTCAAACAAACGCTACCAGCGTTGACAAAACCACACAAAGAAAATAACACTCGAGACTCCCGATCCAAAGAAAGTGTAACTGAAACGCTAAAATGAATATTACAAAGACTAACAAATATTACTCTTGCTCGTGAGCGAATCCAAAACCCCCAGCGATAAAAAACGAAAATAAAAGCATACAAAAAGAGAAAATACACTGAAACATTCCACAATCTGTACAGTGACATCCATAGATGACTGATAGAAAAGAAAACAAAGAAATTTGGTGTAGTAATAGCATTAGTTGAAATGTTTATAACTAACAGTAATCTATAGAGGACACAATAATAGCTTGAAAAGCTCCTCAGAGTTTGTTTTTCCATGTGTACATATAAACAAAACCCCAATTTACATTTCAACGTTATTTAGTCCTTTGTGTAATATATAGAATTTCCATTCATATATCAAAACGCCCTGGTGCTTCCGCGACTAAAGGAAGAAAGAAGAAGAAGAAGAAAAAAAAAGAAGCAAACAGCAAAACAAGTTCCGGGAATACAAACGACTTGTCTGGAAAAAGTAAATATAAATTCACTTGATGTTCCTCTACTAACTTTAGTCCATCTGTTTCAAATCACAACACATCCAGTGCTTATTTTTGGTTAAATTTGAAAGGAGAAAAGCCCTTGTTGCTTGGCTATGTTAACTGATTACAAAACAACAGAGTTCCTTTGTTTAGTGAAATTGTAGGCAACAACAACAGAAGGAGAAAAAAAAAAAAAAAAAGTAAAAGACAGCATGCTTTACCAAGAAACAGGTGCTTTCAATTGCACGTACAATACAATCAGTTCAAAAGCACGAGTGAGTGACGAGACAACCCAACCCTTAAAAAAACAGACACCCGTACACACAACACAGTAACGTGAGAGGCCACGGCGCACCAAAAAAAAAACCTCCTCGATATTTGTAACGCATCTTCGTCGTCGGAATTATCGCTTAATTGCTATGGCCTCCTCAGAAAGGTTTTCGCGTTGCGGATGACTGTTGTGAAAACGTGCGATTAAAATATCACGGAAATCCTAGAGAAACCAAACACCGGCACGAAGTACGGGCAGTATGAAGTTTTCGTTGGAGAAGTTCGTTCGTTCGTTCGTTCGTTTATTTGGTCTGTACTCACACCCTCTCCTTTTATAATATTTTTTCGTTTTAAAAAAACAAAAAGCGAAAAGTTAGGCTAAATGGAATCACTAAAACATCTCAACACCCTACATGCATGGAAGACAGTGGAATATTTTTTTTCTTTCCCTTTAAAAATATTTCTAAATCCCACCCGTGTCCCAATCCAAACGAATACTCCAGCTATCCGTCCAACCCCCTTTCCGAACGCGAGGTTGAGAGTTCGTGTCGAGTCTTTTATTTGGTGGCTGGTGCATCTTTGTGGGGGGAGAAAAGGCTGCAGGACAAAAAGTACTGTAGCTAAACTATTAAAAACAAGGTCAACGCGTAGTAGCCGACCGCGTATCAACCGTTGGACTCTCCGCTTCACGTTGCAGCTGTTTCACTCCGAACTCTCTTGCGATCAGCTAAAGTGTTCAAATGTCCGGCGTACCTTTACGCTGATGGATTCCTCTTCGTCCAACCACCAGCTCAAAGCGTTATCGACAGGATTTGTGCTTAACACAACGTTGAACAATGACAGATTGTTTGGTGAGAAAGTCGGAAGCAGTGATTGGAAAATAATATCGTAAAAAGCGGACAGAATGGCGTTTTCACGGTTCAGTTGTCTGAGGTTGTTCTTCGACGAGCGGAAGGTGCAACAACCGTTGACAGCACTTTGGTACAAGCAAGGAGGGAGTTGTTGCGTAATCCCCATCGTGACAAGTCGAAACTGGAAAGGTAACGTGGAGTCGGGCGTAGACTGTAGATCATCCACCCTTTGTGAAGACCTCTGTGGACTGAGGATGTGTTTCTCTGCGTCTTTTGCTCGAGGAGCACGCCTGGGTGTGTGTTTCAGAAAGTCTGGTTCAGCGTGTGAACCCTGGCACACTATGAAGAAAGTGGAACGAGGACTATGGAAGACCTTTGACATCTGCTAGTGAAGGACGAAAGCTGTGAGCAGCAGGAGAGAACGGGCGAGAGTGGATGATGAGATGCTCTGTGTGTGTGTGTGTGTGTGTGTGTCAGCGAGTGAGTGTGTGTGTGTCGGTGAGTGTAGCGTGAGCTACATTAGCTGGAGGTGTCGGAGTGGATGCTGCCAGGTGGTCCTGGTGGAGAGGTGATGGAGGAAGGGTTGGTGTTGTCTTGCCAGCTGTTGTTAGCCTGTGGAGAGAGTTGCAATAGCAGTATGAGGCATAGGAACATAAGAAATGAAACTGAAGGGAAAAAAAAGTATGGAATGTTGTATATGGGCCATTCCACACAGTTGGAAACGTCTTTAAAAAAAAAAAAAGTGTCTTTTTCCACAAATTTTGTATGTATGCAAATTGTATATTATCCAAGGCAGACTTTTCTAGTAATTGTGCAGTTAGAAAGTTTTGGAATATTTGTCCTCTTTCCAAATTATTTTAATTAGAGGGGTTATATTGACCTATTAAGATTTTGATTACATCTTTCCTGTAAATGTATTTTTTTCTATTTTATTAAAAAGTTTACAGAGGTAAATCAATAACACTTACAATTTTAACAATATTTCAAGTCTGATTTATGAGATTTGTTGTATTTTGAGTCCAATTTTTCTTTGTAAAAGGCAAAGAGTTGATCACACTGATTTCAAACTTAAGGATTCATTAGTTTGAATATACATTAAGCTAATAACTATCATAACATCTTAGCTGATAATTCAGTATACTTTAATTTTGACAAAACATCCTATGTTTTGGTAGTAACTGCACATTTTCACAAAAATTTGCATAATGGTACTAAAATTGTTTATTTCCCCAAAATAAACAATTATGTGTTCCCTTTTGTCACTACTGAAACTATGACGACATGTTTTGGTTGTGACTGTTATGGTATTGACAATTTTATGGGAGAACACTTAAAAAAAACAAAAAAAACCCCCAAAAAAACAAAAAACAAAAACAAAGATGACACTACTATAACTTTACCAAATGTTTTGGTCGTGACAATTTATGGATAACACCCAAAAAACAAAGATGTCACTTCACGAAACTTTTTTTGCGTGTTATCCTATAAAACTGTCACTACCGAAAACCGTCACGACCGAAACATTTGGTGGAGTTCCAGTAGTGACATCTTTGTTTTTTTGGGTGTTATTCTATAAAATTGTCACTAACGAAAACAAAGATGTCACTTTACCAAATGTTTCGGTTGTGACTGTTTTGGTAGTGACAATTTTAGATACTTTTGAAGCTAGCTCAAAGATGCTAATCAGCACATGGTTAGCTACCACAGTTCTGAACAGCTGTACACATATAAAAACTAAGGTTATGGAATAACACCCAAAAAAGTGTTTAATTATAGAAAAATGGTGTTCGGTAGTGACATTCTTTAGCGTTACACAGATTTTTCATACTTTTGAACACAGTTACCTTAAAATGATGGGGCCTATGAGAGAGAGTGACATAAATATTTCCTGATCATAAATGTAGGGGTGTAGTTAAAAACAGGCTCAGCCAATGGACTAAAACATGCACTGTTTCGGCAGTGACATAAAAATGCGGGACACTTTATAAAAAAAAAAAAAAAAAAAGTTTTAGAATTTACAAAAAAAAAATATTTTTGTAATTCAAAAATTCAAGGTATTTGTAAAAACAATGTAATAAAATGCAAAAAATATTTTAATATCATTTTCATAAGTTGAAATTTAAAGGTTAGGGTTTGGGACAGCCACCTCCCAACTGAAATTAATAATAATTTTTATATATATTAAGCTAACTGATATTTTAAATATTATTGTGGGTTTCAATAGATAATAAAATGTTCTTAGTGAACATCTAAGATTCCAATTTTGTAGAATGACCCATATAGATGAATGGAAATGTATATTTATATGAAAATTATACACTCCCATTCCAAAGTCTGGAGTCAGTAAGTAATTAATACTCTGTGTATCAGATTTCCATAAATGTAGGAAGCAGTACAACCGTTTTCAACACTGATAATAATGAGAAATGTTTCTTGAGCAGCAAATCAGCATATTATGATTTCTGAAAGATGATATGACACTGAAGACTGGAGTAATGATTCTGAAAATTCAGCTTTGCATCACTGGTTTTCTACTTTTTTAAATATATTCAATTTATATAAATCAATTTTATAATGCTCAATTATATTAATTTATACAATATGATAACTTTATTCAATTATATTTCTTAGTATTACTGTTTTACTGTATTTTGATCAAATAAACAAAGCCTTGGTGAGCATAACAGACTTCTTTCAATAACATTAAAAAAAAGTTTCAGAGAGGTAGGGTAATTATAATTTAAAAAATAAATACAAAATGTAAAATGTAAATAAAATATATACATAATATTTACATTTAAATATTTAATATGTAAAATAAAATTATTTTTAAAAGAATTTAGCAAAAAACAATTTCTGAAAAAGTGTTTGGTGTTTGTTCATATAGTGTGTCCAAATGTACAGCATAATCGCTGCAGTTGACTGATGCACATCAAGACAGGATTCACACCAGAACATAAAACATGTTGTAACAGGAAACATGCAAGCCACAAATTGCAGACAGCAAGACATCAGACCATCAAATAATCTTTACGTCTACATCAACATGAAGACCAGCAGAGATTATCTCCTCAGATAAATGCTCTTTTATGAGATTCAACTTAAAATCATTCCAGCCTCTTATTTTACACAAATAGCAAATGGTTAAATTTTCTTTTACAAGCAGTTGCTGTTGCTTAACAATGTTTGTGTGTGTGTGTCAGCGCTGTACTCACATCTAGACGGTGTGGGGTGTAAAGAGGACTTCCTGACAGATCTTCATAGCCTGCCGTCAGGTGTGTAGCACGGTGCAGGATATCCACCTGTAGCACAAAAACGTCACATCCGTATTAAAGGTCAAACGCAAACACAATCTTGATGTATTAGTCATACCAGTACCAGTATAAACAACACTGCTAATACATTACATTAATCACATTTTCCATATTCATGCTCAAAAACACACAAAATGATATGAAATAAATTAAACTACAACACAGGTGTAGTGTGTTTATATATGTATCAGTTCAGAGTCAGTGAACTGCCTATAACCACATCATTCTCTAATATCTGTTTGTGAAAAAAGCTGAAAATTGACATGTTTATATGTGAATAAACGCCTCAGCTGAATCAGTTTGTCACATAAAGCGGTTGTGTCTTGAAGTTTTGTTGTGCAGACTTTCAAAGGATGGACAAAATTGATGAGAGAGTATTAAAAATATCTTCATCAGTGTTTTGAAGATGAACGAAAGTCTTTTGAGTTTGAAACGACATGAGTGAGTAAATGACAGCATTTTCATTTTTGGGTGAACTAACCCTTTTAGTCTGATTTGCAATGCACTATTTCAGTGTGTCACTCGTGTTACGTGACCCACTCTGCGCTCTTTAGTGTTTCGCACCAGACCACAAGTAATATATGCACACACAGACACACATGCATTAATAGAAGAATGAGAACGAAGTGTTTAGATGTGAACATTACCACACATCTGATATGTATTTAATTTAGAGAAACATTTGTCACAAGTTCTCAAAGTCACATGTGAAAAACAATTTTACAACACAAGGTTTGATGCTTTCCAGATGTTGGAAAAATAAAAAAAAAAAGCATAAAAACATCACAACTGGCTGACAGTGTAAATGTGGTATCAGAACACTACATAAGGGCTCAACAATAAGAATGTGTTTTGGCAGGCGGCTCAGATTTGTACTGACATTTTCACTCACCCAACCACTTGTGTAATAAGTCTCAGGTGTCCACAGAATGTGCGTGTGAAGTTTCAGCTCAAAACACCCCACAGATCATTTATTATATCATTTTGAAATGCCTATTTTAAGTGGAAGTAGAAACGTGCTGTTTTCGTGCATGTCTCTTTAAATGCAAAGAAATCTTATGTTTATATTAGATCTGTGTGGCAGATGCAAAATACACAGTAATTAAGCACTTGCACCTGGGCTCACCTCCACCCAGTGGCTTTAGGAAAACTGCGAATGGTGAGCAACATGCATTTAAAGTGGCCAATAAAGGAGGCATATTTCAAACTCAATTATATGTGCCAAATTTCCCGCTGCCAGTTGGTGGCGCTATGACTATAACTGAATATTAGCATGTAGATGTCTTCAGGCCAGCCTTTTAATCAAACATATGAAGTTTGGTGCAGATTGGACATGGTATGTTTGAGTTGGTGCAAAGCATGACGTACCCTGCTGCCAACAGGTGGCGCTATGATTGTAACTGAATATTGGCCTTTAGCTCTCTATGAGGAGTTTGTTAAAGCGTAACGCATGCCACTTCCTGTTGCCAGCAGGTGGCACTATGGCTATAACTGAATATGGTCATGGGAATGTGTTCAGGACGAGACTCTTATCAAACATGTGAATTTTGGTGTAGATCAGACATTGTATTCCTGAATTATAACTTCCTTTTTCATGGTGAAACAGCAAAGTTTGTCAGGCCGCCACGGACATGACCTTCAACAAAAACTAAAGATCTTCGCAATTTAACATCCCAATGGGCTTTAGACTACACGGACCAAATTTGGGGTTGATCTGTTTAAATCTCTAGGAGGAGTTTGTTTAAATACAACGCAACAAATTCTAAACTTCCTGTTGGGTTTCGGACTTTGTACCAGGGGACTTTTTTGTATGTATTGGTGTGTTACATGTGTCTGCCAAATTTAACACATGTATGTGAAACATAGCTCGAGAAGCACTTCGTTACAATTTTATAGGTGGCGCTATCGAGCCATTTTTGCCACACCCACTTCTGAAACCCATATCAGATATAAATTTTCGCCACTTGTGGCGTGTGTGCATAGTTTAATGAGTTTGAGGATGTTTACGCCCTCAAAAATGTGGTTCATTTTAAAGAAGAATCTCAGCAATTCCAACAGGGTCCGCACACCATCAGCGCTCAGGCCCAAATAAATAAAACTACTCTCTCGTCTCCTCTGAGACTGAAACTCTAAACAGTCTTCTGTGCTCGTCTGTGCAGACAACGACAGAACATTCAGGACGCTTTGTTCGAACTTTCACCATAGCGTTAGAACTGGTACACCGTTGTCGCTTGACATGCTCGTTTTTTCACATCCTTGCAGAAAAAAATTTACTGAGTTGTCCTTTTTCAGGTTTTCTGGGTTGGTAGATGCACCGGGTCCCCGATTATAGCACTTAAACATGAACAAAGTCAGATTTTTATGACATGTTACCTTTAACTTAGTGATTCCTATTGGGATGTGAAGAGATGTTTTTGAACCAAATCACCCACCCTGCCTTTAAAATGAAAAACACTGGCCCGAAACATTCTCTGTGGCCCTGGAACATCAGTTGTACATCCTTACTGTTGAGCCCTTGATGAAAAGTTTTCATCTAACAGGAAGGAGACAAAGGAATGGCTAAGGATGTGACTGTGGATGACTGATGAAGAAATGAAATGAAGCAATGCCACAGGGAAGAAGGCAGAGTTCGTTTTCAGGATAGAGCTCTACACTCAGGACTCCGTGGGGCGAAGCGCTCTGGGGTGGGAGCTAAGGCGGATTTCACGTTTTGGGAAAAGGGGAAGAGAGCACTACACTGTGAGCAGGTATGGAAGAGGAAGGGCATTGAGGGGACGTCCTCAGTGCCTACCTGCTGCTGCTGCTGCTGCACAGCGGGAGTGACGCTGACGCCATCCCCGTTGAGTGAACGCAGCCCGAGGTAGGCGTCTCCTGCGTGAGAGAGGGTGTACGACCCAGATGACCCTGCAGTAATACACGCAGCCCGTCAGGCATGCAACCCGCCTACAGTATGTGGTGAAAATCTGTCTGCTCCCTATGCTAAGCGTGAAAATCAGGACAAGCCGCATTCCGAAATCCAAGACGGTTGGGATAATCTGTGTTTCCGCTGACTAGAGACGACAGAACAAAACAGGTGAAGTCAACGGGAAGCAGCGATCACGTATGTGCTGATGCGGACTCTTGCTTTGCATGAAGGTATACAACTCGACATCCCACTTCCTCTAGATGATGTGATGCATTGTTGGGACGCCGGCCGCAGGATGTGGAACAGGATATGTGGAGGTGGGGTTTAAAAATATACGTGGTGACCGAGTATTGTTAAAAGTGACAATACCAAGTTAAACCACCTACCTTCTTCATTCTGCTTCCTGAGCAAATAGAGGTTCAACTACACTAACCAAGTGTGTGTGTGTGTGTGTGTGTGGATGTGTCACATGTGAATATGAAAGTAAAATGAAAATGTTAAACAAAAAGCCACACAGCATCAATAATTGAGGCAAACAAAGGCTATGTTAGTCATCAACGGAAAGTTATCAGTTATGGCCATAGCCTCAGAGGAAAACAATCATGCAAAACCAGAAATAAAAGTGAATGTTCATATGGCCAAAGGTGAAAGTGGGCGGTATGATTAAAACATTCATAATAAAATGTAATTGAACGACAATTTGGTCAAATCTACATTTAGACAATCCAATTCTGATTAAATACTTAAATGCAGGGATTCCCCAAACTCAACCAAACAAATATTTACTTAAGTATCTCTTGAGATTTTAAGTTGATATTTTAATACTTTTGCATGTTCACGGCTAATGGTCACATGGCATGTAGGAAAATTAATGAATTATTTAATCTTTTTAGTAATTGTGTTTGTATGGATAATAATAACAGTTTGTACTTTATTTACCGTAATCTTTACTAAGTTATTAAAAATATACAGCGGTAGCCAAAATTATTAGACCACAGTATTTTCACTATCTAAAAAATGTTTTTAAGTCAGTTATTTCTATCTTTTGCTGTAGTGTGTCAGTAGGAAATATCAGCTGAAGAAACAAAGAAACATGAAGCAGTAGTCGACAAACCGTTAGTCGACCAGAATAGGCTTGGTTGACCAAAATTCTATTAGTCGCAGAAAAAGAAAATGCTACAGGAAGTGGCGAAGTCAACCAGTCCTTGACGGACAGATTGTTAACGGCTGGTCTATGAGTACGGCCAGGACATCCAAAAGTAATACATCTGTCGAATCTGTAAAGACTCTACATTTATTTGTGTGCACTCAAAATAACAACGAAACGTTGTGCTTCTGTAAAATAATGGAAGCAAACAGGATGTGCTTTCTGCCGTCACGATCACTGTGAACTTGAGCGTGAAACTTTGAGCGTGAAACTTTGAAACTCTGTGTATTTCTCTGTGTAACTCTATTAAAAATAGAGAGTGAAATGTCTACTTTTAAATGAACCAACTGAAATAGAAAACAAATATTCTCATATTATGTAATCACTACTGTCGAGATGACGAGTGAGTGTCACCGACTTCATCTCTTAAGCCGAAAACAAAGAAAGCTCTAGTTTATCAATAAATTATTAAAACGTTAATGCAGCCTCCTTACTGTTGTTCCCAGACACATTCATAATCATTACTTCTGCCAGTGCGCTGTGGCAAGCTTTTCTTGTGCGCTTGAGCGCTTATTAGGCTATGCAGGCAATTAAAGGCTCATTATTATGATTTATATGGTTTATTAATAAACGTGCGACTAATAGTCGACAAATGCTTAAAATGAACGACTACTAGTCGACCAGAAAAATCTTTAGTCGAGGTCAGCCATAAGAAGCAGAACAAACGGAGACAGACTAAATTAAGAGGAACTGTGGCAATGTCAACATGCTTCAAGAAACCTGCCTGTAAAGCAACAGTACTGTTAAAAGTTTTAGGCATATGTGTAAAAATGCTGTAAAATGAGGATGCTGTCAAAAATACTGTCATAAATAGATTTCTTTACCAATTAACTTCTATTAACCAATTCAGTTTTTCAGGGAAGTTTACAGGCAGGTCTCTTGAAGCGTCTTGGAGATGTTGCCAGAGTTTAGTCTATCTCAGTTTGTTCTGTTTCTTCATGTTATTCCAGACAGACTGGATGATGATGAGATCAGATTTCAGTGTAGAGCATTGGTTGTTGTCAGACTCCTTGTGCAAACTGAATGGCAAAATGAATGTTTGGAAATGTAAACTGATATTTCCTACTGACACACAACAGCAAAAGAAAGAAATACTGACTTGAAACCATTTTTAGCTGCCGAAAATACTAGTGTTCTAACCACTGTAAATGCAATTAATTTTTAGCTTACAAACCCACTGCAGTTTCCTCACAAACCCCAGTTTGGGAAAACCTGCTTTAATCAAATGAGATGAAGAAGTTTCATTTTTAACACGATGGTTGTGAAAGAAAAAAAATAATATGTAAAAGTCTGGCATATAAATTCTGCCTGACTAAGCTTTTATGCTATTAATGTGACAAGTCGTGATGTAATGTAGCTGTAAACTAAACTTTATGTTGTGCTTAACAATACCCATTCATAAACACAATTCTACAGACATGCCATGTATGCCGTCATACCGCCCAGGTCCATAGAAAAATGACACTTCATCCTGAAGATATTTACAAAACAGCTGTTACCTAGATACAATCAGATCAGCTTTACAAAGCAACCCAGATCAACAACATCTAAATCTCACCCAGCAAGTACATAAGAGAAATACCAACTAACAAGCATTCTCTATGACAGGAAAAACAGATCTTATGATGGACAGACAAGAACAGACTTGAGAACGGACGAAAAACAGAACTGAGATGGAATGAAAATAGCATGGAGTGTGATTGTGGCAAGCGGTGTGCGCAGTGTGGTTTTGCTATCTGCTAGAGATGATGGGAAAGCTGCTGTGCACTTTACCTGAGTTGGGTGTTGCTGGAGAGTTTGCCTGGCTGGCCTGTGCCGACACATTGGCAGCGTCCACGGCTGTTTTAACGGCGTACAGGTTTGCTTCCTCCTGGAACTTACCAATGTTCTTCTTGTACCGAATTCTCTTGTTGCCAAACCAATTCGAGACCTGAGGTGAAACAGCTCAAATCAGACAATGGTTTCATCACAGTGAACTACATCTAGTAATTTCAAATAAGGATTCTGACATTGATTCTGCTGAACAAACTTTTTTCGGTTACTTCTGTCCTGCAAGCATGCATTAAATTGATCAAACGTCACAGTAAGGACTTTTACGTTGTTACAAAAGATTTATATTTCAAATAAACGTTGTTCTTTTAAACTTTGTTCATCAAAAGAGTCCTGGAACAAAAATGTATCACCGTTTCCACAAAAAATATTAAGCAGTAGAACCGTTTCCAACATATTAGATGTTAGAATGGTTTCTGAAGGATCATATTTTAAAATATACACTACCAGTCAAAAGATTTTTAAGATTTTTAATCTTCTGCTCACCAAGCCTGCATTTATTTGATACAAAGTACTGCTAAAACAGTAAAACTGTGAAATATTTTCACAATTTAAAATAACTGTTGTCTATTTTAAAATATTTTAAAATGTAATTTATTTCTGTGATTTCAAAGCTGAATTTTTAGCTTCATTACTCCAGTTACATGATCCTTCAGAAATCATGCCAACAGTCTGATTTACTGCTCAAAAATCATTTATTATTACTATTATTATTATAATTATGTTAAAAACAGCTGAGTAGAATTTTTTCAAGTGTCTTTGAAGAATTGAAAGTTCAGAAGAACAGCATTTATCTGAAATAGAAATATTTTGTAACATTATAAATGTCTTTATCATCACTTTTGATCAATTTAAAGCATCCTTGCTAAATAAAAGTATACATTTCTATCATTTCTTTCCCCCCCAAAAGAACCCCAAAACAAAACAAAAAACAAAACACTATACTGACTCCAAGCTTTTGAACGGTATAGTGTATAATGTTACAAAAGCTTTTCAGATAAATGCTGATCTTCTGATCTTTCCATTCAAAGAATCCTAAAAAAAAAAAAGTACTCAACTGTTTTAAATATTGATGTTAATAATAATAATGTGTCCTGAACATCACATCGGCATATTCAAATGATTTCTGAAGGATCATGTGACACTGAAGACTGGAGTAATGATGCTAAAAGTTTAGCTTTGGTGACAAGAATAAATTACATTCTAAAATGTATTCAAATAGAAAGCAGTTATTTAAAAAAGTAAAAATATTTCACAATATTACTGCTTTTGTTGTACTTTGGATCAAATAAATGCAAGCTTGGTGAGCAAGAGAATTCTTTAAAAAAAATAATAATAATAAAATAAAATAATAATAATATTATATATATATATATATATATAAATCTTACTCTTCAAAAACTTTTGACTAGCAGTGTATTCAAAGAGAAACTTATTTTTAATTGCAATAATATTTCCCTGTACTTAAATAAATGTAGCCTTGCAGAAACTTAAAAAAACTAATAATAATAATAATAAAGCTTACCAACACCAAACTTTTCAATGGTAGTATGGTATACTGCCATTATTTATTTACAGAAATTATTTTTTTAAACAAATATTTATGCAGTGCACTCAGTGGGAAGGTTCCCTCTAACATTGCTTCCTGCATCTTGTTTTCATCACAGCTAAATTAAAAACATACACCGGAAAGTGTAGCTCATCTGCCTTTAGGAAATGTTAAACAAGACTTCCTTCTTGTGAAAACATTTTTTTGTATAACATCAAATAAATTCTATATATATTCTGAGTGAGAATTCAAATTTGTTCATGTAGGTAGCCATCTACACATCTAATGTCAGCTGTAGCTTCACTGATCGCACATTTTAGCTAACATTAGCTGCAGTGTTTCCTCATTGTTTCTTCTAATATTAGTCAAAGAATTTCTGTGCACGGATCAAAAAAAAAAAATGTAGAAGTTGCTAAGTGTAACTTTTGAAGCTGCTTCTATTTCAGCTGTTTTGACTTCACAACAGTTACGTGGGAGGAGACGGAGCTGTCATAAAATGTTTCCAGCTTGTAATTAGGAGTTCAACAAACATGAATGGTTTTTACAAGTGGCAAACTTGTAATTACGGGAAGTCTGACATGATGTGAACACAGCACAAAGTTCACAAGTCAAACTCTGCAGTTGTAGTTAAAGCAATAGTTCACCCCAAAACTGAAAATGCTCTCATTATTTACTCAATCATGTCATTTAAAACTAAACACTTCTCTAAAACACAAAAGAATATGTATGCTGGTATGTTTGATCTTCAATGTGCGATCTTATTCAATGTGCTCCATGTATGTGCAATGATCCGTGTTTATGTGTGAATAAAAGCCTACGCTAAATTTTTCCTGTCATTATTTTGGTTTTCTTTGCACACAAAAAGTATTCTCGTAGCTTCATAATATTACGGTTGAACCACTGATGTCACATTGACTATTTTATCAGTGTCCTTAAGACCTTTCTGGGCCTTGAATGTGGTAGTTGAAGTGCTGTCTATGCAGAGTCAGAAAGCTCTCAGATTTCATCAAAAATATCTTCATTTGTGTTCTGAAAATGAACAAAGGTCTTATGGGTTTGGAACCTATTCGATTCTTATGAATTACTTTAGTGATGTACTTGTCTTTATGAACTTTTTGAAGCATTAAAGTTTTGGTGTAATGGACTTTCAACAGACGATTCATTAATATTATCTTAATTTGTGATTTGAAGACATGAGGGCGACTGATGACTTCTCATGATCTTTTTCAACCCTGCAATACATGCACAAGCACTCATCTTTGTGAAAAGGTGCGATATCAGTAATTGCTATCAACAACTACTCGAAAAGGAAATAACGCTTAAGCAGAAACTGATATGTATCTGCTTGTAACCTATTTTTTACTGCATCAGGATACATGATGAAACTTTTATGACTAGACATTTCTCGACAAACTGGGCTCAAATTATTCTACATATTCATTAAAACAGAAACGATTTATGATTTATTTTGCATGATTTATCTGCCAGGACATTTTCCTCACACTCCTTTATTGGAAAACTAGATTCCAGGTTTTGCAGTACACATGGGACGTTTGTAGGTCATGCGTGGCCTTACCTGAGAGACAGTGATCCCACATTTCTTGGCCAACTCTTCCTTGGCTTCCTCACTGGGGTAAGGGTTGGAAAGGTGAGAGTAGAAGTACTCATTCAGCACCTCTGTGGCTTGCTTATTGAAGTTGCGTCTCTTGCGTCTGAGGACAAAGCAAGTGAAAAATGAGCGTTTGATTGATAACAGGTTAATAATTACAGGAATAGCCACCTAAATTTGACTTCTAAAACCTAAATAGCTACAGATTAAAGAAGCAGACACACACCTGGCATCGAGGAAGCGAGAGCGAAGGATCATGACGGCCTCACAGGTGCTCTGCTTGAGCTGCATCTGGATGGAGCTGAACTTGCGGTGGATGATGGCCACCATGCGCTCGATCTCTTTGGGCGAGATGGGTCGCGTGCGAGACTGTTCCCTCAGCAGGTTCATCACGTGATTGGTGAACTCACTGCAAGCCTGTTTGCAAACAGATTTGAAGATCATTATTATTTGAAAGTCTCTCATGCTTCCCAAAGCTGCAAATATTTGTACAATTTAAAATAACTGTTTTTATTTGAATATATTCTGTAATTTATTTCTGTGATGCAAAGCTGAATTTTCTAATGTGATGATTTGGTGGCCAAGAAACATTTATTATTATTAATTACAGTTGTGCTGCTTAATACTTTTGTGGAACTGTAGTATGTTTTTCTTTTGTAACATTATAAATGTCTTTACTGTTACTTTCGACCAATTTAACGCATCCTTGCTGAATAAAAATATGAATATATCTTAAAAAAAAACAAAAAAAAACAACAATAATACTAAAAGTACTAGCCCCAAACTTTTAAACTGTAAATATGTAGATGAAATTAAGCTATAAATGTCTAAAAAACATCATCATTACCTCCCTCTCATTACATTTAGTCATTTAGCAGATACTTTTATCCGAAGTGACTTACAAATGAGGACAATATAAGCAATCAAGCCACCAAAAAAAAGCAATATGTAAGTGCCGTGACAAGTTTTGGTTAGTCTAATGCAGTACACGTAGCAAGTTTTTTAAAACATAATAAATAAAAAGAAAACAAGCAGACAGAATAGAAAAAGAATACAGAATGCTACTGCAAGAGGGTCAATTTTTTATGAATAAAAAGACAAGTCGCAAAAATAGAAAAAGAATAGAGAACACAAGTGTTAGAGGGTCAACTTTTTTTTATATCGAAATAATAGAAAAGAATAGAGAATGCTAATGTTAGAGGTTGATTTTCTCGATAATAAATAAAAGGAAACAAGCAGACAGAATAAAAAAATAATGGAGAACGCTAGTGTTAGAGGGCCAATTTTTTTAAATAAATAAAAAGTCGAAAGAATAGAAACAGAATAGAGAATGCAACTGTTAGAGGGTCAATTTTTTGTTAATAAATAAAAAGCAAACAAGAAATCAAGCTGTTAAAATAGAGATAGAATAGAGAACACTGGTGTTAGAGAGCCCATTTTTAAAAATAAATAAAGCAGAAAGAATACAAGCAGACAGAATAGATAAAGAACAGAGAAAGAGAACACTACTATTAGAGGGTCCATTATTGCAATAAATAAAAAGAATAGAAAAAGAAAAGAGAACACTAGTGTTAAAGGGTCAATTTTTTATGTAAATAAACAGAAAACAAGCAAACAGAATTAAAAAAGGAAATAAGCAGTTAAAATAGAGACAGAATAGAGAACACTAAAAAGAACCGAGAACACTACAATTAGAGGGTATTTTTTAATAAATAGAAAGAAAACAAGTAGTTAGAATAGAAATAGAAGGTTTTTTTTCTATTCAAGTAGACAGAATAAAAAAAGAATACAGGATGCTACTGCAAGAGGGTCAATTTTTTATGAATAAAAAGAAAAGTCGCAAAAATAGAAAAAGAATAAAGAACACTAGTGTTAAAGGGTCAATTTTTTATGTAAATAAAAAGAAAATTAGTAGTTAAAACAGAGATAGAATAGAGAACACTACTGTTAGAGAGGCATTTTTTAAAAATAAAAAAAATTCGAAAGAACAGACAAAGAATAGAAAATGCTAATGTTAGAGGGCCATTTTTTTAAATAAATAAACAGAAAACAAGCAGACAGAATTAAAAAAACAAAAAAACAAAAACAAACACAGAACGCTACTGTTAGAGGGTATTTTTTAATAAAAAGAAAACAAGTAGTTAGAATAGAAATAGAACAGAAAATGCAACTGTTAGAGGAAAAGTTTTATTTTAATAAATAAAAAGAAAACAGACAGACAGAATAATTAAAAAAGAACAGAACACTAAGGTCAGAGGGTATTTTTTTAATAAATAAAAAGAAAGCAAGTAGTTAGAACAGAAATGCAATAGAAAATGCAATTGTTTGATGATAAATTTGTTTTTAATAAATAAAAAGAAAATAAGTAGTTAGAATAGAAACAGAATAGAGTGCGCTAGAGGGTTAAGAGTGTTAGAGGGTTAAGTGTAGATAGAAGAGATGCCATTTCTTGAAGACGGCTAAGGATCAAGTTGGGCAAGTCATTTCACCAGGAGGGAACAGTTACGGTAAAACTCAGTGAAAGTGATTTTGTGCCTCTTAGGGATCATGCGTTGTTCACTTGCAGAATGCAAGCTTATGAAGGGCTTACATACACAAACCCAGAAGAATCTGCTGAAATTTCTCAATAAAGGTCATGCAGGTGTCTGATTCTCACCTGTTCGTATTTCTCTAGTTCAGAGTGGTAGATCTGACGGATCTGTGCGAGTTTGGCTCTGTAGTCGGAGTGCTCGATGCTGCCGTCGTTGGGTGATCCTCCAGCCGCCGCTGCAGCTGCGGCCGCTGCCGCTGATCCGCCACCCTTCTCGGGTCCAGAGACTCCCTCGGCCAACAGCATGTTATCCAAACGCATGATCTGGGGATCTGGAGGATCCTCCTCCTGTACACCTCTGATGCTCAGCACTGCAAGAGACAAAAAAAAGAGATGGAGAGCTTTTAGAAACCAATCACACTTCCCTTCCCACACTTACAAACTACTAAATTAAGTGAGCAGTTCCTGGCTGAGGCAGCAGAGGGCAGCATGGTACCTCAGTGGCAGGCCGGAGCACGAGGCACGAGTCCAATAATAGGAGAGCATGTGCTGTCACTATAAGCACAAGCAGCCATAAGTACACACCTCCCCAGCACTGAATTAAAGCAAGACCTCTGTCAACTTCCTGTTACGGGGCCATCGCTCACACCTATACGAGCACCTCGTCTACACTCCCATACATATGCACACGCAGGGCTGGCAAATCACTGAGGGCAAGTGTGAGATAGATAATACCGAAACACATGACACCGAGGGTCTTTGTCTTTCCTCTAGTCCCCTAGTGGAATGTAGAAAAAGTAGAAAAAGACCATTTAAATGTAAAGGAGCATGCTAAGATATTCAATGTTCTTTCTGAAAGGTTAAATGGATACTATAAACCATCCTCAAGGGTATCTCTCACTGTAAATCTTTTAGACTACTAAAAAAGTTCTCCAGACATTGTTTTGAAAGCTTTGAGTAGATCTGAACAGTCCTGCGTAAGCACAGCGATCGGAGACTCCAAAAGTGCACTGGGTTTGTTTCGTTTGTGAATTGAAAGAAAGAGAAACTTTTGCGCAAGTAAAAGGCCATTTGTTGGAAGCAATCAGCATTACATCTGTGGATGTTCTGTCTGTACCATCCCCGCTGAAATCAAAGCTGTATTTCCCATCCTCCCTTTAACTGATAACACATTTAATGACTTCAGCTCGTACCCTCCCCCAATAACAGCACAGAATTTGTTTCCAGCTCTCCCTCTCTCTCCCCCCTCGTTCTTTTTGAAAACTTTTTCTCTTTCCCTTGGCAAGCGGCTCTTTTTTTTCTTGTTCTCTCTTGCCCCTTCAGGGTCCCTCCACTCAGGTCCTCCCTCTTTCTTTCTCTCTGAGTCACATTCCATCTTTCGTTTCTCCCCCTCTCTGAGCTCAGGAATGCAGCAGACCCAGCCGCCTGAACTAATGACCCCGATTCACCATCCCTCCCTCTTTCCCTCTCTTTACCTCTCTCTTTTTCAGCCAGCAAAACTCCCCAAAGTCAAACCAAAAGGAAGAACACTTTTTCTCAAGTACATTAAGTCTGATTCGAAGTGATTTCGGCAATACGAATAACCGCATGTGAGCATACTGTTGTTTTATATGCGCTATGAAGTCAAACTATTCATTCATTTCATAGGGACAACAGAGAATAACACTGCTGCATGAGATTTCATTCAGTCGATGGTTAGGCTTTAAAACAAAAGACAGAAAAATTACATCTGAAGTGTGAAAACTAGTGTTTACAAATGTGATTTTCATTTTTTCCCAACTTTAAACTCTGCATTGTTCTTTCTGGTAGTAAATGCCAATAATTACCAAAACTAATTAACAAAACAAAACATCTGTTTAGAAATATTTACTTTTTCATTAAAAACTTTCAACTTATTCAATAATAATAATAATAATTATTATTATTATTACAAAAGGAAGAAAATTAACAATTAATTTCAATAATTATTTATTGTTATCAAGAGATAAAAGTGGGATGGAAATGTTCTTTTTTCCCCATATCTAATAAAAAAACATTTAAATGTGCACCATTCATTCTAATGGTAAATTACAGTGATTATTTAAATTATTGCAATTACTGTTATTATAAAGCAAAAGACAGAAATCTGCTTTTTAAAAGCTCATTTTAAATTATTGGTAAATTATTTCAATAATTATTTTTATTCTAAAACAAATCTGTTTTCAAAGCAGTTTTTTACAATTATTTTTTAATTCCTATTAAACACTTTGAATTGTGTTATTCATTCAGGTGGTAAATTATTATTATTTTTATTAAAAACAAAGAAAAAAATCTGTTTTCAAAGCTGTTTCAACAGCAAATTCCTATTAAAAACTTAGGAGTACATTTTTTAATTTTAGTATTTTAATTATAAAACAAATCAGAGAAAGAAATATTTTGTATATTTTTTATTTCTTTTAAAAACTTTGAACTCTGTTATTCATTCTAGTGGTAAATTATTTCAATAATTATTTTAATTTTAAAATAAATGAGAGAAAAATAAATCAAAAAATGAATTCCTATTAAACACTGAGAACTGTGTTATTCACTCTGGTGGTAAAATTATTTTAATTATTTCAATAAAGCAAATTATTTATATATATATATATTTATTAATTTATTAATTTATTAATTTATTTATTATATATTTTTTTAATTCCTATTAAAAACTTTAACTGTGTTATTCATTCTGTTGGTAAATTACAATGATTATTTGTTTTTTCTTTTTTTTATTACAACTTTCAACTCTGTGTCATTAATTCTGGTGGTAAATTACAATCATTATTTAAATTATACTATTATTGTTACTATAAAACAAAAGAATAATAATAAAAAAATCTCATTCTGGTGATAAATTATTTCAATAATTTTTGGTTTATAAAAACAAACAACAGAAAAACAAATCTATTTTCACAGCAGTTTTAAAAAACTACTTTTAATTCCTATTAAAAACAATATTAATGCATTATATTATATGTTAGTACTGTGTTATTCATTCTGGAGGCAGATTACTTTAATCATTATTTAAATTATTATAAAAACAAAAGAGAAAAATTAAGCCAAACAGTATAGGGAAATCTGTGTATACAAATCTTGTTACAAAATGTTTTATTTCTATTCTAGTGTTAAAATATTTGAATAATTATTTAAATGACTGTAAAGCATTCTCAGCATTACCACAAGGGGTGCTACAGTGCTCTAGTTTCCCCTTTCATATCAACCATCTTCAAGGCAGAGCAACAGTTCAAAAACAACTACTGAGAAAGCTAGTTATAGTGCTGATGTTTACATCTAGCTAACCGAACGTCACCTGATTCAAATGTGCATTTAATCTGACATCACCCTCAGTCACAGTAACAAAAGAACGTATGCTTGCAACATGTGTCTGGCCTAACCTCAAAACGCACCTCTTGTTGTCCTGTATCGTGACCCAGACTCCCCTGCAGTCTGACGGCTAAGGGGAGGGTCGATGTTTTTACGACCACAGCCCCACAATCAATAGAGTGAAATTTACCACCTCCCCAAAGAGTATCACCCACACCATCCATTAAGAGCTCTGCCTCCAGCCCAATCCCTCAAGCACACAGCCTTTTCTTCAGCCTAATTATCTCAATTAAGCCGCGATTACTGATAATTGCACAAATAACCCACAACATTCGGCACTAGGCGATATGGACCCCGTTAAATTTCTAACACCCCTTTATATTTCAATTTATGAGCTGAAACCCCTAATAATGTAGCTGCGAATAAAGTGGCGATTCTGCTACGCCTGGATACGTTTTATAACAGCGTTGCGGTAGACGCTTCTGAATCCCGAACACATTATAAGCCACTGCGTCTTAATGTTTGTATGTCTTTAAGAAGATTAATAAAGCCAGCCTGTTAAATCTTTCAATTAGCACACTTCATTAATATAAACACACCGCCATGCTAATGAGATAATGTACATTTTAATGCGCCGCATCTGTCCAAGTTGCACTAATATCCTTCCATTAAATTTATGAATGATCGACGCGAACGCACGCCCCTTTTCGCGGCGAGGAATCCCCTCATTTGTGAAGGATTGGCGAAAAGTGGAAAAAGCCAGCAGTCGTCCGGCCGCTAGCTGGCGAGAGGTATGAAATATTCAGAGCGCCCGGTTGGGTTCGGCCGCATTCATAATCGCGTGGCGCAGGTACGGCGCAGGTGACGTGTTAAGCGCAGACGAAGGTGTTGTGTTCGCTGCTGGAAGCAGTACATTAACGCTGCCATTTTCTGTGCATTACTGGCGAACCAGTCCATCACGGCCGCGTTGGCCGCCTTGGCTTGGGCCTCGTCTGTCTTTTTCTCCGGTTCGTTCCCCCTCCCTCGCTCCCTCCCTCCTCCTTTGGCTTGGGCCGCTCTCCCGTCATACCCCGCCTCCTTTTCTCTCTGTGCCCCCAGCCACCTCCCCCCATCCTCTGTTCTCCATTTCAGTCGAGTTCTCCATGTGAGCCGCAATCCCTCATGCTGTCAGCCCCCCCTCTACCTCTCTCTGTAGACAGACAGGATTAGCATTTTAATTGCATCAGCTCCCTTGGGTATTCTCAGCCTTTCACTGGGAGAGCGCGAGGGAGCAGAAGGGGGAAGAGAAGGTAAGGAGAGAAAAAGAGGGGGAAAGCAGCAAAAGGGAGTCACAGGAGGAGATAAAACAGCGAGGAGGAAGATGGAAAAATAGAGGGGGCAGGGAGAGCGCGAACGAGAGAAGGCGAAAGGAAGAGTTGAAGATGATCGCGGTGGGCTGCAAACGAGTGTGGGGCGACACTTAGGAAATGACAACGCTCTGACCGCAACAGCCAATAAATCAAAAGGAGGAAGGCGAACGCGACGGGGGAGGGATCTGCGCGCGCTGAAAAGCACGCCCACATGGACGCAAACAAACACGCTAACCTGAGAGCTAAGTGGGATGTAAATAAGGTGAATTTATCTTCAAAACACAAACGACTGCAGTGCCATTACAGTCCAAGTGAAATACGAGGGTCATTCCTACTTTACGCAGTACATTTTCATGTCCCCATCTAGATATTCCTTTTGTTTCTTCATTTTATTCTTCCTGCAAACTAAGCATTAGTTCACTTCCAGAATAAAAATTTCCTCATGATTTATTCACACCATGTCATACAAGATGCTTATGTTTTTCTTTCTTCATTCGAAAAGAAATTAAGGTTTTGGAGGAAAACATTCCAGGATTTTTCTCCATATAGTGGCCAAGGTTGAAGGTTAAAAATGCAGTTGCAATGCAACTTCAAAGAGCTCTACATGATCAGTCATTTTCTAAAGAAAATAAAAGTGTATATACTATTTAATCACAAATGCTCGTGTTGCACTTCAAGCATTGTCACGTTGGAAAGGTCACGTGTGGTTCTTCATCTGTGTACTTCGGTTCAAAAAGGTAGGGTAGGGCGAAAAACGGTTTCATTTTCTCCTCCAACTTCAAAATCGTCCAATCATTTTTTTTTTGTTGTGGTTTTTTTTGTAAAGGGCGTTTGACTTTCTTTGCAGATTCGGTTTGTGAATACTAGGTCTCTACTTCCGCCTATGTCACTTGTGAACTTTCTTTCCAACGTGATTATGTAATGTGTAGTCGAGCTAGTGCAAAACGAGCATTGGAGATTATAATGTACACATATTTTTTTTTAATAAATGGATCGTTTTGCTAGATAAGGCCCTTATTCCGCGGCTGGGATCGTGTGGAGCACTTAAACTGCAATTTGGACCTTCCACCTGCTGATCCCCATTGAAGTCCACTATATGGAGAAAAATGTTTTCCTCAAAAACTTACATTTCTTTTCGACTGAAAAAAGAAAGACATGAACATCTTGGATGACATGGGGGTAAATAAATTATCAGGAATTTTTTATTCATTTTATTTTATTCATTTTTTATTCAATTAATCCTTTAACACTTATTTAGCAAAGATTGCTGCATTAAATGATCAAAAGTGACAGTACAGTTATTTATAATGCTGCAAAACACTTCTGTTTTAAACAAATGGTCTTCTTCTAAACTTTCTATTTATTAAATATATTTCCACAAAAATATTAAGCAGCACAACTGTTTTCAACATTGTTAATAATAATAAATGTTTCGTGAGCAGCAAATCAGCATATTAGAATGATTTCTGAATGATCATGTGACACTGAAGACTGGAGTAATGATGCTGAAAAGTCAGCTTTGCGTCACAGGAATAAATTACATTTTAAATGGGTCATCGGATGCCCATTTTTCTACAAGTTGATATGATTATTTAGGTTCTTAATGAAAATATACTTTGGTTAAAAATTCTCAATGGTAGTGTAAAACAACACCCTTTTTAGCTTGTCAAAATGAGCTCTGCAAAAATCATCCCATTCTGATGGATTGTTCCTTTAAATGCAAATGAGCTCTGCTCGCCCCGCCCCTCTCTTCTCTCTGTGGAGTGACGATCTTGTTTACTTTAGCCGCATTTAGCCACGGATAAAACTTGCTAGCTAGCACGTTATTAGGAAAGGGGATTGCAGAGATTCATAATAAACCCCTTATACTCACTTCTGCTGTAAGTGAAGCTGGATCACGAATGATTTGCGCAAACATAGACACATTTATGTAGATCGGGAGGCGCATTCCCTTCACAA